>SZWC01017026.1:5424-38009 GCA_023375785.1 Penium margaritaceum
GCCAAAACAGTGGTTTTGGGCCGGTTTTAGGACAGCTCTTGGACTGCCGCGTGCGACACCCGCCGTGCGCCGCGGCAGGTATTTATGCCCTGGACCTGTCAGTTGACATTCCTCTCTGCATATGCTATATTGAAGCCTTCTGACACTTTGACTTGTGTCTCCTAGCCAAACCCTTGCCGTTGTGTGTACGACCTGTGACTGTCGGCACCGTCTGACTAGGCACTGACGCCCGGTCAGCGGCTGTGCTGCTAGGAAGCTTCTACGCACTTTCTCATGGTATCAGAACAGTGAGACAGTTCTCACTGAGCTGCGCAGCAGAGACGTAGCAGAGCAGCAGCAGTGAGAGTCACCGCTGCAGCAGATCTTCTAGGACCCGTTGGAGACGGCCGTTCGCCGTCCGCGTACTCCACCCACCACGTGAGATCGTAGCTGCTGAGGCAGCAGCAGCAGCGCGTACCGCCACGCAGAGGTGTGTGGCGGCTGCGGTGCGTGCAGCCGCCACTTCCCCCCCTCAGAGCCGCAACAGCAGAGCAGCAGCAGCAGAGGCGGCAGCGGCAGCCGCGTAGCAGCAGCGCAGCAGCAGCGGCCGCCACAGCAGCGTGGCAGCAGCGGCGGGAGCAGCAACGGAGCAGCGGCGTCGGCAGCAGCAGCGCAGCAGCGGCAGCGGCACAGCAACAGCATTGGCGTTCCCGGCGGCAGCAGCAGCGCAGCAGTGGGAGCAGCTGTAGCGCGCGGCAGCGGCAGCCAACAGCAGCGCGCGGCGGCGGCAGCCAGCAGCAGCTACAGCGCGCAGCAGCAGCGCCGCGCGCAGCAGCAGCCGTCGCGCGTAGCAGCAGCGGCAGCAGCGCAGCCGCCGCTGCACACGCAGCTACGCAGCTACTCCTGCAGCTGACAGCACAGCTGCAGCAGCAGCTGGGCGGAAGCTGCTGCGCAGCTTCCGCGGAGCTGCCGCACTCCACCGTGCAGCGGCAGAACCGTGACAAGAAAAAAAGAGGACGAGCTGACGTCAGTATTGTTGGTTGCTGACGTCATTAGGTCGTGCTGACGTCAGCAACCACTTGCTGACGTCAGCATTACACTTAGCCAAACTTTCAACCGAAAAGTCAAAAGTTGCCAGTGTTTCAACTCCCCGAGAACGCAGACGGTTTTGAAATCCGGCAAAATTGACCTGTCGTCCCATAGTGAGCGGCGACATGAGTTCGCCCGACGACAAGGACAAGGGACCAGGTGATCCCTCCTCCTCTTCTTCAGGGGTATTGAGCCCTCGCTCGCAGGCCATTGAGGACCTGCGCAGCCAGCAGGAGGAGATGCGTCGTCTGCAGCGAGAGCAGATTGACGCTATCCGCACACTGACTAAGCTCCTGCGCGCTCAGTCCACATCTCCTTCACGGATTTCTGAGGGAGCTGCCGGCGTTGCGGCCTCCACGGAGCACTCGGCCCAGGTGCCTGTGACAGGTGCCCCGCCTGCTTCACCTCCTGGTGTGGTCTCCCCACCACCTGCGGACCTCCTTGATGACGAGCCATTCATGCCAGGCTTTGAGGATGACTCCCAGGAGCGGGAGATTCGTCTTCTACACGAGCGGCTCCGTCAGCTGCAGACGGGTATCCGACCTCCACCCGTGTCCCCGATACGATCGTCACTTGACTTCCCCAGTGATCACCCCCTTCCAGGAGTTTTTCCCGTCACTCGCCCTCCTCAGCCTGCGGTTGCTCTCCCCACGGAGCGGCAGCCAAAGGATTTTGAGGCTCCACCCCCACGGTACATTAGCGAGGATGGATTTGACTGCTGGGAGATCCTGTTTCAGGTGTGGGCCACTTCTGAGGGAGTGTGGCCTTACTACCACAGCCCATACCAGTCTACAGATGCAGCACAGGTGCTGACAGCAGCCCGGGCCATGCGAGGGCTTCTCTACGCCATGCCACGCGCGACTGTCGTTGACTTCCGCCCCTTCCTCGGCGAGGCTGGCACAGGCACCGGAGCTGATCCTCGTGGAGGCTGGGATCTGGCGTTGTCCCTACTGGCCGCAGAGACGCACGCCACGCGTGCGTCACACATTCGCGCTTTCCACTCTCTCTGTCAGGGACCAGCGGAGCCTGCAGCGGATTAGTGGCGATGCGCCATGCGTATCTACAGGCGCCTGGGGACCTCAGGGGGCACACAGCTGTGGGCGCTTCGGACGATTATGCTCGGAGTTCGCCTGGAGTACACCGACATATTCACACGGTACAGCAACGCTGCTCTCAAGCCTTTCTCAGCCATACTACAGCTGCTCCCGTGGGCCCATCAGCTTTTCCTCCAGGTGACATCGGCCCGCGAGGCAGCAGTAGGACATCAGGAAACTTCCCTCGCTACAGTAGTCCTCGCCTCACCACCATCTTCCCTCCTGCAGTCACCCTCACCTTCCTCCATCACAACCTCATCTTCCTCCTCCTCTTCGACCCCGTCTACACCCACGCAGACGCAGGGCATTGCAACAGCTGCCCAGGGGAAGAAGAAGAGTAGGAAGCATGGATCAGGTCAGCAGCAGTCGTCATCCAGTGGTAGTAGTGGCCGTTCCGTGCACTGCTACAACTGTGGAGGTGCCCATCGCTATACCGAGTGCCAGCAGCCGCTCGACTAGGAGCGCATCACTCGCGGACTTCAGGCTGCCCATGCTGCTCGCACTGCGTATGGCACGTCGACCGCACACTCCTCTGGACGCGCGGCGACTACAACTGCAGCTGTTCCTGCATCCTCACCGGCGAGCAGCAGTGATCCAGACCCACGTGACCGCACCATCGCCGAGCTTCGTCATCTTCTGGCGCTTCGCTTTCAGGGAGGTGCGAGTGTGTTGTCATCGTCGAGTGGGTCACAGACTGCTTGTTCGTCCGTCCTCGTGACTCGTGATGACACGTGTGGGGGAGCACAGTCCGCATGTGATGATGATGGGCCTGACTGCACTGACTGGATTCATGAGTCTCACCTTCGTGATGTACGTCGTTCCTTCCCACTGACGGCTCAGCGTCCCTCTGATGCCGAGTGTTCTATTGCTCGTTGTACAGTGACGTCCACCAGTCGTGACTCCGGTGGCACTTGGATCATCGAGTCCGGTGCCACCCACCACATGACGTGTCGTCGTAGTGACTTTGTGGTACTTGGTCCTGTCACGACTGTCCGTTCTGTTCGTACAGGTTGTGGTCAGTCCTTACCGGTTCACGGTGTTGGGGTTGTATGCTTTGATGGTCCGTCTGGCCCCCTGTATCTCTCTGACGTACTGTTTGTGCCTGATCTTGAGCTCAGTCTGCTGTCTGTGCGTGCCTGCACTCTGATGGGTCTCTTTGTCGAGCATACCGCTAATTGAGCGACTGTGACTGCTCTTGACACCCGTAGCATTGTCCTGCGTGCTTCAGTCATAGATGATTTGTATCGCATTGCTCGGCCCTCCTCCCCTTGCTCTCCCTCCTCCTCTGGTCGCGTTTTTGTCACTAGTGTTCTATCCCCAGAACACGAGCGGTTGCTTCACCGACGTCTGTGTCACGTGGGCTCCGACACTGTGTCGAAGCTCATCCGGACACAGCCCGCTCTTGGTCTTGACGTTGCTTCTTTCGAGAAGCCACCCAAGACCGACTGTCTTTTTTGCGCTCAGGGTAAGATGCACCGGTGCACTTACCCTGATTCGCGTTCCCGAGCGCTGAGGCCCCTCGAGTTGGTCCACTTGGACCTGCTCGGTCCTCTCCCGGTCGAGTCGCTGTCCGAGAGGGGCTGGTATGTTCTGACGCTGACTGATGACTTCACCCGGATGCGGTGGGTCTACAGTCTGCGTCAGAAGAGCGACGCCGCCCTTGCGGTTCGGCTCTGGCTCGTGATGGCTGAGCGTCAGTCTTGCCACACGCTACATACCTTTCGCTCGGATCGCGGCGGTGAGTTCCTCGGCGAGATGGACTCCTTCTTTGCTGAGCACGGCATTTTTCACCAGGTCTCCGCTCCTGCTACCCCACAGCAGAACGGTGTATCTGAGCGCTGGAACCGCACCATGGAGGATGCGGTCCGCGCCATGCGATCTGAGTGCGGTCTCCCGGAGTCCTTCGCATTCGAGGGCTTTGCCTACATGACTTGGGTCCGGAACCGCCTCCCGCATGGTCCGCTTCTAGATCATGTTACACCGTACGAGCTCTGGTTTTGCCACCGTGCCGATCTTCGTCTCGCACGCGTCTGGGGATCCCTAGCCTCTGTATGGTACACCGAGGACCAGGAGGGGTCCAAGGTCTCCCCTCGGGGTCGCTTGTGTGCCTTCATCGGCATCTCCCCGCGGTCGAAGGCCTGGCGCTTTTGGGACCCCACTCGCCGTCGTGTCATTGAGTCCCGTGACGCGCCGTTTTTTGAGTCACTCACATACCGTGATCTGACTTCGATCACAGCGCTCTCTGCAGCTCATGTCCCCTCCTGTGAGGGTCCTCGGCGAATGGGGGTGACCTCTTCGCCAGCGACCATTCCTCGCCAGGCTGATGTGTCGGCTCGAGTCCCCTCTCGATCTCAAGCACTTGATGATCCGGCTATCATTGCCGTTGGTCTAGAGATCCCACCTGTCCAGCCAGCTTCGCACCCCACAGGTACCACTGCTCCAACGCCTCCTCCTGCATCACCCTCTGTGTCCACTGGCACCCCTGTTCCGGCGTCTCACCCAGCCCAGCCCACTCCTGTCTCTACGTCGGCTGACACTCCTGTCTCAGTGTCCGGGCCAGCCTTGCCCGCTGTCATCCCCAGCTCAGTGTCCCTCACACACGCATCTCCGCGCACGGCATCTCCGACTGCCTCGTCTCAGCCCTCACCAGCTGTGGTCGTACCTGTCCCTGTGGTCGTACCGGTTCCTGAGCCTGAGGTGCGCCCCTCGACCTCCGGATACTCCCGTGAGCCCGGTGGTCGCCTTCGACCACTGGATTCTGGAGCTCGGCGAGCGTCGGGTTCCGGACCCAGACGTTCCACTCGCAGCATCGCGAGCGGTGATCCAGGCACAAAGGCCTTAGGCCTGAGTGTCCGCACTGAGCTTTCAGAGGTACACCCAGCGTGCCCCATAGGGCACGACCTGGTCACTCGCGAGTTCCATATCGCCTGTGACGCAGCAGCTGATCTCGTGGCCGTCAGGCCAGACACTGAGGCGTGTGCACTTGCCACGCAGAGTTCCCCCTCTATGGCGCCGGACCCGGGCACATTGAGGGAGGCTTTCTCATCGCAGGATGCTGATGCCTGGCGAGCTGCTTGCGAGGATGAGCTTCGCGCTATCCGAGAGCACGGAGTCTACGAGCTGGTCGACCTTCCCCTTGGGAGGAAGGCGATTCAGGTCAAGTGGGTCTTTCGCAAGAAAGTGAAGCCGAATGGTTCACTGGAACGCTACAAGGTCCGCTTGGTCGTCAAGGGGTTCTCTCAGATTGAGGGAGTTGATTACACTGACACCTTTGCCCCTGTCGGCCGCATGACCTCAGCTCGAGCTCTGTTCGGTGTAGTAGCTCAGCATGACGGGGAACTACACCAGATGGATGTGAACAACGCGTTCCTCCATGGCTCTTTGGATGAGGAGATCTACGTGGCTCAGCCACCAGGCTTTGAGGACGGTGACAAGGTCTGGCGCTTGCGCAAGTCCTTGTACGGCCTCAAGCAGTCTCCACGGTGTTTGAACCGAGAGATCACTGGCACCTTGACTCGTGCAGGATACGTACAGAGCGAGGCAGACCCCTCACTCTTCATCCTACCGACACCCGAGCGGTTTACCGCCATCCTGGTCTATGTTGATGACCTTCTGATCGCGTCTCCGTCGCTGGAGGCCGTGAAGGAGGCCAAGGCTGTCCTGCAGACCGCCTACAGGATGAAGGACCTCGGTCCTGCATCGGTGTTTCTTGGTATGGAGATTGTGCGAGATCGCAGACATCGGACACTGTTGCTGCATCAGGCCCGATACGCACGAGTCGTGGGGGAGCGCTCTAGCGATCTCCTTGGTGCAGTGCCCACTACTTCCACACCACTCACACCTGATGGGCAGGATGCCCTGAAGGTGGATGACCCTACACAGCTGGGGGAGACAGTGGACGTGACCTTGTACCTCCGTCTTATCGGATCTCTGATGTATCTGGCCACTACCACGCGTCCCGACATCGCATTCGTCATCAACCTCCTCGCTCAGTTCTCGCAGGCTCCACGTACGAGAGCTCTTCACGCGGCTGTGCGAGTGGTACGATACGTGGTCTCCACGCCGTATCTCGGACTCTGCTTTCGTCGGCAGTGTTCAGTGGTCCTTGACGGCTACACTGACAGCGACTGGGCTTGGAGTCCTGACGGGCGCAGTCGCACTGGCTACGTGTTTTTGCTCGGTGGTACCGCTCTGTCTTGGCCAAGCGGGAAGCAGGGCTGCATTGCACGTAGCTCGTCGGAGGCAGAGTATGTGGCCTTGGGGGCAGGGGCTGCTGAGGCAGTTTGGGTGCAGCGCTTGTTTCTTGAGCTTGGGCAGTCAGTACCCGCCATTGTGCTGTGTTGCGACAACCAGAGTGCTCTCGCCATTGCGGAGAACTCTGGTGTTTTTCATGCTCGCACAAAGCACATTGCGGTTGAGCATCACTTCGTTCGTGATCTGGTGGAGCGACGCGTGATCTCCATCATGTGGGTAGGCACTGACTTGCAGCGAGCTGATTTCTTGACGAAGGCACTTGCCCGCGGAAAGTTCCTGGTGGCCATTCGTTCTGTTGGGCTTCGCCCCGTGCGTGACAGTGGTTGAGTGTGGGATGTACGTTGCCGTCTCATCTGTCTGTGTCACTCACTATGTGGTTGTACCAGTGCTGCACGCGTATGGACATGCGTACCATCGGGTCATGGGGGAGTGTTGTGCTTTGTGCCGTTCCTGTACAGTTCACTGTGACCACTCGGCCGTGTCCATACTCGTGCAGATCCCTGAGGCAGGCGGCCCTGGTGACACCGGCGCGACGACAGGTGGCGGATAACCCGTCTGGAGCTGACCGACCACTGTTTCAGAGCCCTAGATGTCACCGGGACTCTTTGCTGTGCCTTCTACGTCTTGCAGGCGCCTTTCGGCGGACTGGGCATGAGGCCCATTTGCATGTTTTTGCATTTTATACTCGCTGTCAGTCGATGGATGCATGCATGTGACCAGTCGTTGCGTGCGTCTTTTGATTCTGTACGTCTAGGTTCAGACGGCGTAGGATTCTGACATGTGTGCGCAGAGTTACGGCCAAAACGGTGGTTTTGGGCCGGTTTTAGGACAGCTCTTGGACTGCCGCGTGCGACACCCGCCGTGCGCCGCGGCAGGTATTTATGCCCTGGACCTGTCAGTTGACATTCCTCTCTGCATATGCTATATTGAAGCATTCTGACACTTTGACTTGTGTCTCCTAGCCAAACCCTTGCCGTTGTGTGTACGACATGTGACTGTCGTCACCGTCTGACTAGGCACTGACGCCCGGTCAGCGGCTGTGCTGCTAGGAAGCTTCTACGTACTTTCTCAGAACTGAGTAACAAGCTCTACAGAGCTGGGGGGAGGCTAGTTCTTGGAGGGGTCTCCCATTGTGTCTCATTCTTGNCATTCCTCTCTGCATATGCTATATTGAAGCATTCTGACACTTTGACTTGTGTCTCCTAGCCAAACCCTTGCCGTTGTGTGTACGACATGTGACTGTCGTCACCGTCTGACTAGGCACTGACGCCCGGTCAGCGGCTGTGCTGCTAGGAAGCTTCTACGTACTTTCTCAGAACTGAGTAACAAGCTCTACAGAGCTGGGGGGAGGCTAGTTCTTGGAGGGGTCTCCCATTGTGTCTCATTCTTGATTGCTAATCAGTTACTTTCAGTTTCCAGCTGCTTTCTGGCGCTAACACCGGCACGCGCACTTCAGAGTAACAAACCCAGAGCTTACAGACTTAGTCTCTAGGCCAGCAGACTGAGGGGGCAGCTGACTTAAGCAACTAGCGTGGAAGCCCGCACGCTGCATCAACAACGCTGCAGCCCCAACCTGCTGCCTATCATTTCTGTCTTGGTATCAGAGCCAGAGCGTAGCAGTAGCAGGAAAAGACTGACGTACAGGTGCCAGACAACGCCGGCAGACCTCCATACGCGCCAGTGCAGGGGAAATGCTGCCGGATTTTTTTCTGGCAGCATTGACCCGCCTGGTGGCAGCGTAAAAAATTTTCCCACGGCCACTGGGCCAGGGGAAATGCTGCCGGATTTTTTCCAGTAGCACTGACTCCACGTTTGACGCGAGGAGGTGAGCGGCCAGCCACGTCAGGCCCTTGCTGACGACGACGCACGCGGCGACGTCCTCCAGGTGTGACTGACAACAGCAGCCAGCAGCAGCAGTAGCAGCTTGCCGCAACAGCGAGCAGTGGCAGCAGCAGCCAGCAACAACAGCACACAGCAGCATGTGGCAACAGCAGCAGCTCGCAGCAGTAGCAGCCCGTAGCAGCAGCAGCCGGCAGAAGCAGCAACGGCAGCGAGCAGTAGCCGGCAGCAGAAGCAGCGCGCAGCAACTCGCAGCAGCAGCAGCCGGCGGCAGCAGCAGCAGCCGGCCGCAACAGCAGCAGTGGCTGCAACAAGCAGCAGCAGCAGCTGCAGCAGTAGTAGCAGCCGTAGCAGCAGCAAGCAGTAGCAGCCGCTGCAGCAGCAGCAGAAGCAGCCGCAGCCGCAGTTGCAGTAGTAGCAGCTACAGCTGCCCGTAGCTCGCTGCTCGCTACTAGCAGCGAGCTGTAGGTAGCGAGCTCGCTACCCGCTGCAAGCAACAAGCAACGAGCTCGCTGCTCGCAACTCGTCGCTCACAGCGAGCAGCGAGCTTGTAGCGACGGGCAAGAAAACAAAATGCGAAGGGACACCCCCCATTTTTCCCCCCGCGCTGTAGCCACAGCAGCCGCAGCCACAGCCGGAGCAGCAGCAGTAGCTGTAGCAGTAGAAGCAGCCGTAGCTGCAGCCACAACTGCAGTAGCAACAGCAGTAGCGGCCGCAGCACGCAGCAGCGGCAACTACAACAGCAGCGGTTGCAACAGCAGTAGCTGCCGCTGTTGCAGCCGTAGCAAGCAGCAGCAACAGCTGCAAGAGCATCAACAGCAGCAACAGCCGCAAACGCAGCCGTAGCAAGCAGCAGCAGCTGGTGTAGCAACAGCAGCAGCCACAACCACAGTAGCAGCAGCAGCCGCAGTCGCAGCAGCAGCAGCAACCGCAACCACAGCAGCGGCACCAGCGGCCGCAGTAGCCGCAGCAGCAACCGCAGCCGCCTCAGCAACAACAGCGGTAGCAGCACCAGCCACCGCCGCAACAGCAGCAGCAGCAGCCACAGCAGCAGCGACGACAGCACCAACAACACCGCGGCTGTAGTTCCACAACAGCGGCTGCATCAACCACTGCTGACGTCAGTGGCAACCCGCTGACGTCACTACTGCCGTCATTGCTGACGTCATCAACAATAAAAAAAAACACAAGGGGGAAACCAGTAGCACTGTACACACGCAGTAGCCTCTGCTGACGTCAGCCATCCTCGGCTGACATTCCTGCTAACCTCAGCAGCACTCAACAATAAGAAAAGGGGGAGGGGGGACACACTACACCATGGCTGGTAGCCCCGGTGAGGAGGCGTCCTCCTCTTATGGAGGGACCCCTAGCCCCCCCTTTTCTGCAGCGACTGTAGCAGCAGCAGCATCAGTAGCAACACCAACAGTAGCAGCAGCAGCAGCAGCCGCAACAGGAGCAGTAGTAGCAGCAGCAGCAGCCGTAGTAGACGTAGCAGCAGGAGCAACAGCAGCAGCAACAGCAGTAGCAGTAGCAGCAGCAGCAGCAGCAACCGCAGCAGCAGCAGCAGCAACGGCAGCAGCAGCAGCAGCAGCGTCAGCAGCAGCAGTAGCAGCAACAACAGCAGCCCAGTGGTGTTGTTGGCGGCAATCCTGACCCCCTCGCTGCCCTACAGCAACAGCTCGCCGCCTTGAGGCAGCAGCTTGCAGTGCTATAGCCAGTAGCCACCCAGATTGCCTCCAGTGTGCTACCATCCTTCGTCCCTCATGGGCACGCCAGTCGAGCTGTGTCTACTGTTACGTACTATCTGGCACAGCAGCAGACTCAGCGCCAGCGGTAGACAGTGACCTCTGTCCTTGGCCCCACTCTGGGTGCCGGCCGTAAGCAGAAGGACTTTGAGACACCGCCGCCGCCGCTTCAGGCCGGCGAGCAGTTCCGGAGCTGGGAGCTCAGCTTCTGGATCTGGGCGCAAGGTGAGGGTTCGTGGGCATACTACACCCTCCCTTACGACTCCACCCAGGCGGACCAGTTGTATGACGCTGGTCGCGCTGTCCGTGCCCTTGTCCCAGTCGCCCCTCCAGCTTCCCGCCTGGCCCTAGAGCCTTTCCTCGGCGACTTCACTATTGGTAACATCCCAGATCCTGCAATTGCATGGCATGTCCTCACCAGGCCCCATCGCTTGTCCAGCGACGCTGAGATTAGCCGTCTGCTTTGATAGTTCAACTCCCTGCACATGGGGGAGACCGAGATGGTCACTACTTACTGGCAGCGGACGGAGGACATCCTTTGTCATCTCGGCAAATCTGCTCGCCCCCTCTGTCTGCGCTCCTTACCATCAAGCGCGACGCCACTAGCGCGTACGCGGATGTCTTTGTACAATACCCCCAGGACGTCCACTCCACCACGGCGGCCCAGGGCACCCTCATGCCCTGGGCATATGAGCTCTTCCTCCGCATCGAGGAAGCTTGCCAGGAGTCCCAGCTCTACCGCACGAAGGCCCTTGCATCCCCCGCCGCTGCCTCTCCTGCCGTTGCCTCCGTGGCCGTCGCCTCCCCCGCCGCAGCTACCACATCGTCTTCAAGGAAGAAGAAGAAGAGTCGTAACAAGAAAGGCAAGGGTCCGTCGCAGCAGCAGTAGCAGTAGTCGTTGACCGGGTCCAGCAGTGGTGGCTCGGTCTGCCACAACTGTGGTCAGCCATGGCACGGGTGGTACATGTGCCCGCTCCTGACGGACGAGGCGAGCGCCATCGCCACCATGCGTCGCCAGCGAGAGCGCCGTCTTGCCTCTGCCGCTGTCGTTGCTGCTGGCCCTTCCACTCTGACCTCGTGTAACAGAGATGCCACTCCGACAGCTCCGCCTATCCCACTACCACCTGCTCCGCTGCAGTACTACCCACAGCCATCAACGCCTCCGCTTCCTTCGCCGGCTCAGTCTTCCTACTACCCGGGCTCTGGAGCCTTCACTCCGCACTCCGTCTACACTCTCGGGGCATCCTGCCGTGAGCGTCAGCTGGAGCAGTTCATCGCACTCCAGCTTGGCCTGCCTTGCCCTCCTCCCAAGGGAAGTGCTTGTTGCGTCACCTCTTGCCTTCCTGCCCAGCCTTGCATGACTGAAACTGAGCTGTGGTCGTGTCCCGTCTCCTCGTCTGTCTCGTCGTCTCCCATGGTCCCCTTCGACCCCCTCCTTGACGACATCGCGTGGCTTGACGATTGGCAGTCTCGTTTCGCGCCTCCTTCTACCGCGTCCGCGTCCCTCGCTTGCTGCCATGTGACCGTTAGCGATCTGGCGACCCCTGTCCAGGACCCTGCTAAGACCTAGATCATTGACTCCGGGGCCATTCATCACATGACTGCCTCTTGTGAGGCCTTCAGTATGCTCGGCCCTGTAGGCGATGTCTCCGGTGTCCGGACGGGCTCCGGACAAGTGTTGCAGGTCCGTGGTGTTGGCGTCGTTCGTTTCCGTGGTCCTGCCGGTGACGTCTTTCTGACCGATGTCCTCTTTGTCACTGGTCTCGAGCTCAGCCTCCTGTCCGTGACTACCCTTGACCGCATGAGCATGGACGTTGTGCACCCGTGTAGTGTTGACACTGTGTCCTTCCGTCCGTTTGGTCTTGTCGTCCTGCACGCCACAGTCCGTGGCAACCTGTGGCATGTTCCCCACCTCTCCTCTTCTCCCTTCGTTTCCTCCCCGTCGGCCGCCACAGGCCATGTGTTTGTCACCAGCATACTGTCTCCTCAGCACACCCGCCTTTTGCACCGCCGCCTTTGCCACGTCCGCTCTGTCGCCATAGAGAGCATGCTCGACACCCAGCCAGCCAAGATCCTTGACCCGAAGACTTTCCCTCTCCTGTGTCCCATTGAGTGCATTGACTGCACTCAGGGGAAGATGCACCGGTCCACGTTCTCCTTGTCTCCCTCCCGTACATCCGCCCCTCTCGACCTTGTCCACTCGGACGTCATGAACCCTCTCCCCACCGAGTCTATCAGCGAGCATGGTCGCTATGTCCTCACCCTCATGGAAGACAATTCTCGCTACCGCTGGGTCTTCTGCCTCTGGCAGAAGAGCGATGTCGCCCGAGCCATTCAGGACTGGCTTGTCCTCGCGAAGCGCGAGTGTGGCCGCTCTCTTTGCCACTTTCGCTCCGATCGCGGTGGAGAGTACATGGGTGAGGCCACGTCCTTTCTTGCCTCCCACGGGGTCCACCATGAGATGTCGGCGCCCTACACACCCGCCCAGAACGGCGTATCCCAGCGGTGGAGCCGCACCATGGCGGACGCCATCCGCACCATGCGGGTCAAGTCCGGTCTCTCTGATGGTTTCTATTTTGAAGCCATGGCCTACATGACCTGGGTCTGGAACCGGATTCCCCACGGTCCCCTTCCCCGCCAGTCCACGCCATACCAGCAGTGGTGCGGTCGGCGCGCTGACCTCCGCCCGGCTCGCGTCTGGGGCTACGTGGCCATTGTGTGGCTGCCCGCCCCACAGCAAGGCGGCAAGCTCGCCCCCTGCGGACGCCCCTGCACCTTCCTCGGTGTGTCTCCTCAGTCAAAGGCCTGGCGCTTATGGGACCCATCCCGACACTGCATTGTCGAGTCCCGCGATGCCCTCTTCTTCGAGGATCTGTTTCCCCGCGACGTCATCCGCTCCGACTCGTCCATGTCCCTCCCGTCGCGTGGGGGAGTGGTGAGTCCGTCCTCCGTCCTGTCGCTTCCGGGTGACACATCACTCCGTCCCTCTGAGTCGGTAGCCCCAGTCGCGTCCACTGGCCCTTCCGGGCCAGCAGTCCCAGCCGCGTCCGTTGGCCCATCCGGGCTAGCACTTCTAGTCGAGTCCGCTGGCCCCTTTGGGCCGCAAGCCCTCGTCGAGTCCGCTGGCCCCTCTGGGCCGGCAACCCCCGTCAAGACCGCTGGCCCCTCCGGGCCGGCAACCCCAGTCGCGTCCGCTGGCCCTCCCGGGCCAGCAGTCCCAGCCGCGTCCGCTGGGCCCTCCGGGCCAGTAGCCCCAGTCGCTCCGCTGGCCCTCCCGAGCCAGCAGTCCCAGCCGCGTCCGCTGGCCCCTCCCGGCCAGCAGCGTCCGCCGGCACCTCCGAGCCAGCTGCCCCCGTCGGGTCCGCTGGCCCCTCCGAGCAGGCAGCCCCCTTCGAGTCCGCTGGCCCCTCCGGGCCGGCAGCTCCAGTCGCGTCCGCTGGCCCCTCCGGGCCGGAAACCCAAAGGCGTCCGTTGGCCCCTCCGGGCCGGCATCCCCAGCCGCGTCCGTCGGCTCCTCTGGGCCAGTAGCCCTGTCTGCCTCCGTTGGCCCGTCGGACCCAGTGCCATCTCCTGCCCGATCGCGCTACACACGTGGCCCAGGCGGCAGCCTCCGACCTCGGCCGATAGTGAGCGCGCAGACCGTCGCACCGCGTCCCATGGTGCCTTGACCCCCTGTGGCTCCACGTGTCTCCTCAACTCCCACGGTCGTGAGTGGGGACCCTGGCACGAAGGCTCTCAGCCTGACCACTTCGGCCATCA
Source organism: Penium margaritaceum (assembly GCA_023375785.1). NCBI lineage: Eukaryota > Viridiplantae > Streptophyta > Zygnematophyceae > Desmidiales > Peniaceae > Penium > Penium margaritaceum. The sequence goes on from SZWC01017026.1 coordinate 19,184, forward strand.
TCGCAAACCTTCACCCAGGCTCTGCACTGGGCTACGCCATGCTTCATCATGAGCAGCGGCATGTTTTCATGGCTGCAGTCGCCCGCATCCCACCTGGAGCTCGTGATGCACACGCCCTCTCAGTCCTGACCGCAGCACGCCCGGAGGACCCAACAACCCTACGCGAGGCTCGAGCCTCTCCTGAGGCCACACATTGGGATGCTGCTTGTGCCGAGGAGCTCGCTGCTATCCGACAGCACCACGTGTATGACCTCGTCGACCTCCCTCCAGGTCGGAAGGCCATTGGTGCCAATTGGGTCTTTCGGCGCAAGTGGAAGCCTGACGGGTCATTGGACAAGTACAAGGCCTGCCTCACAGCAAAGGGGTTTACTCAGGTCCCAGGGGTTGATTACGACCAGATCTTTGCCCCAGTTGGCAGGTTCTCCACTAGCCAGGTGCTCTTCAGCATGGTTGCCCAGCATGGGTGGGAGCTGCATTAGATGGACGTGAGTAACGCGTTCCTCCATGGCTCACTGGAGGGTGAGGAGCTCTACATGGTGCAGCCCCCAGGCTTCGACAACGGCACTGGGAGAGTTTGGTGGCTGCGGAAGGCCCTCTATGGCCTGAAGCAGTCATCTCGGTGCTGGAACTTGGAGATCAGCAGCACGCTTCTCCGTGGCGGCCTCCAGTGCAGCACCGCTGACCCTGCTCCATTCGTCAGCCCGCAAGGTCAAACCTTTGCTGCAGTTTTGGTCTACGTCGACGATCTCCTCATTGTGTCGCCAGACACGGCCGCCATCCAGCGTGTCAAGGACTTGCTGTATGTCGCCTACTAGATGAAGGATCTCGCGTCTGCCCGAGTCTTCCTGGGTATGGAACTCGAGCATGATCGCTCCCAAGGCATCCTGCACGTCCACCAGGCTGCCTATGTGTAGACCATGTCCACTCGCTTAGCTGAGGACCTGCCCCTCATGCCTAGCGCATCTTCACCTGTCACCCGATGGCCAGGTGAAGCTGAAGAGTCCTGACCCAGCTGTTGTGGGGGAGACAGGTGATGTGACCACGTATCTGCGTGTCATCGGGTCACTGATGTTCCTAGCAACGACGATGCGTCCAGACATCGCGTTCTCCGTCAACCTCCTCGCCCAATTCTCTGAGGATCCATGTCATCTCCACTTCGAGGCCGCGATCCGAGTACTGCGCTATGTCGTCTCGACCCCTCGGCGAGGTCTCATGTTCCGCCGCCAGCCGTCCGTTGTCGTAGTGGGCTACACCGGCCGTGACTGGGCCGGCAGTCTAGACGGTAAGAGTTGCACGGGGTGGATCTTTCTGATCGGCGGCGCAACTGTTTCCTGGCGCAGTGGCAAGCAAGGGTGCATTGCACGCAGCACTGCTGAGGCTGAAAACGTGGCCCTTGGCTCAGGCACGTGTGAGAGTGTGTGGTTGCGTCGTTTGTTGTCCGAGTTGCGTCAGTTTGTCGCATCCATCACCTTGCATTGTGACAATGAGAGTGCCATGGCCATCGCCGACAATGACGGCGTGCATCACACACGCACAAAGCACATCAATGTTGAGTATCAGTATGTACTTTCGTTGTTGCATGACGGCAGCATCAGCATTGTGTGGGTTGAGACAGCACGGCAGCTGGCTGACTTCTTGACCAAGGCACTGAAATGAGACTCGTTCAAGAAGGCTGTGAGTTCAATCGACGTGCGTCCGTGAGTTGCCCTCTCTGTCTCTGCCTGCGTCTCTACGTGCCCTGGGGGAGTCTAGATGTTGACCGTGTCTCTGCCTGCCCATGTTCACTACGCCTGTGAGTCATGGGGAAGTGTTGGTTTTTTGCGCATCACTCATTCTGCTCTATTGTGTCCTCTTGGCTTGTGTACATTGGCGTGCAGATGACTGACGGCGAGACTCGACGCTGATGGAGCGTCATCCGATGGAGCCGACGCACGCTGAGGTCTACTCGCGGTTCGCTGGAGCCTCCTCTCTCCAGCGACGTGCTCAGCTCCATCGGCAGGCCTCCTTGACGATCGTGTTGCCGGCGGTCACTGCCACCGTAATTGTTGTCTGCATGCATCCAGCGCGTCCCGTCGCGTCTGCGTCGTCATGCCCTGCCTAGGGTCCTTGTTGCATGCTGTATGACCCTGTTCGGCATTATGGACTACCGTAGGCACTGCCTGGGTTCGGGCAGCCATAACTCTCTGCTACTATTTTTCTAGCTGATTCTGACTGCACGACTGTGTTCGCAGCGTCGGTATTATGGTAAGGTCCAGTTTTCAGGCAAAACGGACGACGCCCGGGTTTTGGGCTGTCGGTCGTCTGGCAAGCCTCACCGAGAAAACCTGCAAGCCTGAAAATAGAGCTATTTTCTGATTGGCTGTTGAACTGAGTAACAAGCTCTACAGAGCTGGGGGGAGGCTAGTTCTTGGAGGGGTCTCCAATTGTGTCTCATTCTTGATTGCTAATCAGTTACTTTCAATTTCCTGCTGCTTTATGGCGCTAACACTGGCGCGCGCACTTCTGATTAACAAACTGAGAGCTTCCAGACTTAGTCTCTAGGGTAGCAGATTGAGGGGGCAGCTGACTTAAGCAACTAGCGTGGAAGCGCGCACGCTGCATCAAGAACACTGCTGCCCCAACCTGCTGCCTAGCATTTCTGTCTGAAGTTATCAGAAAGTTCAAAAGGGTTTACCAAAGGGCGAGGGCATTTGGCGAAACTACCCTCGGCCGTTTGAGTGAATATCAGAGTCTTCCATGCGTAATGGGCTCCTTGTATAGGGACTTGTGTACATCTAGTACGTAACCCCCCCCCCTTTAGCCGTGACATCTCGACGCGCGTACTGATGTGGCCCGGTGAAAGCGGTAGTAGGCGTCGATGAGGTGATGGACGTCTCGGAGATTGTCGTAGGATTCCCAGCTCTTATGCGTGGCGTCGTAGCCATGCCACTTGGCAATATACTCCGTTAATTTGCCACGTTGTCAATGGCCAAGGATGTCCTTGATAACGTATTTGGTGTACTCAACTACTTGTACATGAGGAAGGGGAGGGACATCCCTTCCTAGGTAGTTCTCTCCGGGGTCTCGGTATTGCTTGACTCAGCTGATATGGAATACCGGATGAACTTACATGGTGTCGGGGAGTTTGAGTCGCACGACCACGGAGGTTTGCATGCGCTTGATCTCAAAGTCCCAACCTTCAATATTTGAGCGTTGCACAGTCGTCACCACACAGTTCGGCTTGAGAAAAATCAAGGAAGCTTCCTAGCACATGTTGTGTCGACCTGGACCTGACGCGACGTCATGGGAGATGCATGGCGAGGTCCATGCTCTATTGTGAGCATCTACAGCATCCCGCATGTGGCTCATGCTACGTGCCTACATAGCTGCATGTAGATGGTAGCACCCTATTGGTCGAGACCCGGACACTTGGTGCCTTGTACCAGTGTCACGAGGAGATTATGTGATCGTGTGTCTTTGTGTGTGGCTATACTGTGTGTGGCATGTGCATGCGAGCTGTTGGTCGAGACCCGGACACGTGGTGCGTTGAACCCGTGTTACGAAGAGATCCTCCCATGATCCTGTGTTTGGATCATGATGCTATTGTGTTGGATTGCTTGTAGCGGTCGAGACCCGGGCCCTGGTACCGCCAGTATCACAAGCAGACCATCTTGTCGTCTGACATGTGTATGATGTGCATTACACTGGTTTGTGTGCGTGTGCATCACTCCTCTCATAGTCGAGACCCAGACACTTAGTGGGCTGTGCTAGTGTCCAGGGAGACCCCAGATGGATAGCAGATGTGTGTGTGTGTGTGTGTGTGGGTGTGTGTGTGTATGTGTTTGTGTGTGTGTGTGTGTGTGTGTGTGAGTTCACTCATGTATATAATGGCTTGCCATACGCTGTTGTTCCGTACCTTGGCTCACTTTCTTCTGGTGTTGACGGCCATGTCAGCCAGGGGGAGTGTTGAATTGTGTGGCTTCCACCCGTCACAACCGACGCTGATGGATTACCCATATACCCACATTTAGGGTATATGGTGGAGGAGAGCGTGACGACACGACGGGCTTTCGGAGTGTCCGAGGACTCCAACACGTACAACAGCGCCGGCGAGACGCGGTCGATGCGTTCCGGTAGCACTGTGGGCTTGTCGGGAGCTAGGAGAGTTTTCTCGGTGGGTTGAGACCCACGCACTCGGTGGACTATACCGGTGCAACGAGGAGACCCGGTGGCTATACTAGCGCTTCCGATGTTCGGAAAGCCGTGTGTGATGTTTGGACGTTGATTTTGAGATTTTCTAGCACTGCTCCTCTTTTCTCGGTGGTCGAGATGTGGGTACTCGGAGAGCTGTCCCGGTGCCTCGAGGAGACCACTGTTATTGTTATCGTGGTGTACGCAGTGTGTTCTCTCCGTTGACTCGTTTTGGCCCAGCAAGGGTGACTGTGCCCGGTGCGGCTAGCTGTCGGCGCCCCTATTTAAGCCTGCTAGGGGCTCATTTGTACTCTCTCCTTGTTCTTTTATGTTTAGTGTTCTGGACTTAGCCAAATTCTTGCCGTCTTGCATTGCACTCACACACAGAGCTCATGTTCGTTTTTGCATGGGCCTGTATGCCCTAAAGTATTTCCAATTTGGTATCGGAGCATAGGGGGGCGTGTGAGCAGTAGAAGCAGCAGCAGTGGGCGGAACTCGAAGAGAACGCACCACGTGGCGCCACGCTGGCAGCAGTGTGAGGGAGCGTGAAGCGACTTCACGTGAACTCCACAGGGGCGGTGAGCCGCGCACAGCAGCACTAGCGACTGCGACAACAAAAGCAATAGCGGTAGCCACTATAGCAGGGGCGGCAGCAACGGCAGCGGCGAAAGCAGCTACAGCAGCGCATCAGCCGTTATAGTAGCAGCGTCAGCAGCAACACCATATAGCAACAGCAACAGAAACCACTATAGCAGCGGCGGCAGCAGCAATAGCGTGCAACAGCAACGGTAGCAACAGCAGCGTGCAACAACAGCAGCAGCGACGAAAGCAACAAGCAGCAGCAGTGGCATCATCAAGCAGCAGCAATAGCTGCAGCGGCAGCGACAAGCACCAGCAGTAGCTGCTACGCAGAGCGGTAGCAGCAGCAGCAGCAACCGCAGCAGCTACACCTACCGTTGCAGCTACTGCTGCCGTTCTGAGGAGGGCCTCGCAGCCCTCCTCTGAGGGGGGGCCCTCCGAGGGGGCCTGTCGGCCTCGTTCGCACCCCCCCTCCCTTCCTCCCCTTCTCAAGGGGGCCCTTGGAGGGCCCCGCCGAGCCCCTCTGAGGGGCCCTTCAGAGGGGGCCCGTCGGCCCCGTGGGCCCCGTGGGCCCCGTCGGCCCCGTCGGCCGACCGACGGAGGGGCCGGGTCAGAGGGACGGACAGGACCCCCCTCCCCCTCACTCCCTCCTCCCCCCCGCACCCACTCGCTCAATCAGCAAGCGAGCGAGCGCGCGTGCATGGGAGGGAGGGCCAGACAAGCTAGAACCCCCCCCTTTATTCTTTCTGTTTGCCCACCTTAGGGGCAATCGAGAAAAGGGGGGGGCAATTGACAAAAACACGAAAAGGGGTACGCCTGAAAGCGAGCGCAAAAAGAAAGAAAAACAAAAAACACAAAAAAGAAGGCAAGGGCTTAAGGCAAGCAGAGGGGAGAACCCAAAAAAAGGAAGGGGGTGGAGGGTGAGGGCAAAAGAGAGAAAAAGGAAAACAAAAGGGAAGAGCGAGGGCTGAAGGCGAGCAGAGAGAATAACGACAAAAAAAATCTGTCAATCCCTGCCACCGAAAACCGTAGCCGCAACCCGTCCAGCAACGGCTGCAACACTTGTACTTGTAGCCGCGATAGCAAGGACAGCTTCCGTAGCAACAACGGCGGTGGCGGTGGAGTGTCGACGACTACATAGTGCGGCGGTTGCGCCAGCGCTTACAGTTTTGCCTTCTCAGCCGACAGCACACTGTCGGCGGCAGCGACTTCTTTTTTGAGACGCGTCCTAGACCGGCATCTTCCTTGGGCTCGTGGATTGGTGCACGAACTTAAGTCTCTAGGATTGACGGCACATTTGAGTCTTTCCATCTCTGAGGGTTGGGTTGTCTACCGCTTGGAGCAGCAGCCACATCTACAGCCGCCACCCCTTCTCGTCTTGGAGCATTCTTCGCTCTATTAGTGGCAGCAACATTAGTGGCCGCATTTAATCAGACTCTAGTCTCCGGGCGTGCTGTGGTGGAGGAGAGCGTGATGATATGATAGGCCTTCGGAGTGTCCCAGGACTTCTCCAGTACGTACGAAAGCGCCGACGAGACGCGGTCAATGCGTTCGATAGCCCTGTGGGCTTGTCGGGAGCTAGGATAGTTTTCTCGGTGGGTTGAGACCCGTGCATCCGGTGGACTATACTAGTGCGACAAGGAGGCCCGGTGGCTGTACTAGCGCTTCCAATATTCGGAAAGCAATGTGTGATGTCTTGACGTTGATTCTGAGATTATCTGGTACAATTCCTATTTTCTCGGTCGTCGAGACCCGGGCACTCGGAGAGCTGTTCCGGTGCCTAGAGAAGACCACCGTTATTGTTAACGTTGTGTACGCAGTGTGTTCTCCCCACTGACTCGTTTGGGCTCGGCAGGGGTGACGGGGCCCGGTGTGGCTAGCTGTCGACGTCCCTACTTAAGCCTACTAGGGGCTCAGTTGTACTCTCTCCTTGTTCTTTTATATTCAGTGTTCCAGTCTTAGCCAAATTCTTGTCCTCTTGCATTGCACTCACACACAGAGCTCATGTTCGTTTTTGCATGGGCCTGCACGCCCTAAAATATTTCCAATTGCACACTTGTGACTGGTTGGGCATCAGCGCTCAGTTAGCTTGCGGCGTCAACACAGGTTGGACATGAAACGGCAAGGGTTTGGCCAGACGACACAAACAGTGTCAAATGTACTTCCATAATAAAAAACATGCAGAGAGTGTTGAAAAATTACAGGTCCACAGCATGAATACTTGCCGCGGTGCACGACAGGTGTCGCACACGACAGTGCGAGGTCTCTCCTAAAGCCGGCCCAAAAACATTGTTATGGCCGTATCTCTACGTAGACTAATAAAAAAACTACGCCGTATGAACCTAGAGATGCAAAATCTTGGGCCGAACGCTACAACTGGTCACAAGCACAAGTCCGGCACCTATCGGAGGATTGGACTATGCAAAACATACAAATCCACAGAGAAAAATCGAGCGTCGGCAGAAAAATCTTAAAGCACCACGGCAAGCACCCAGGAATTCGTGACATCTCTCTCGCATCTGCTGGTGGGTGGAGCCACTACTCGTCAGTGCTTCAGTGCCAGCTGCGTCCACATCAAGGATAGGCTGTAGAAGAATTGCAGAAGGTGCGAGACAGCATCCACAACGCTGGGGCAGTTGTGGGTCAGCTCCAAGGGCGTGGTCCACCACTTGCCAATGCGCCTGTGCCTTCGGGGTCCGCATCGGGGATCATGTCATCGCGCTCTCCTGTACCGCTGCTCTCTTGGTCGTCGCTCATGACGGGTGGAAGCCATACACACCAACATTCCCCCTGGCTGATACAACAGTCAACACAACGATGTCTGAGCAAAGGTATGGAAGGATGGCTCAGGCAACCAATCAAATCGAGCACCGATCAAGCATACCACAGCACAAGGTCTCCTCGTGACAATGGTGCATCCCACCAAGTGCCTCGGTCTCGATCATGCAAGAAGTCAATCACACACGTACGTGTCAATGCTAGAGAGACAGAGAAACAAGTTGTCCTTGTAACTTTGGAAGATGTCTCCGGGTGTCCAGGTCTCGCCCACACCATGCATGGTTCATACATAACACATGCAGGCAATGGATATCCACATCACACCGGAAGAACTCACTAGGTGCACGGGTCTCAACCAGCATAACCTCGACCATAGCATCGTGTCACACCCCAAGTAACCTTGCCGTCCTCATAAGAGTGTGAGGCCAAAGCCGAGACACCAATACCCCCCTGGGTTGTAGAGGTTGACAGCAGGAGCAAAGCTGATGGCTGCTCGGAGCACAATCTTGGAGGAGGGAGCACGGCTCCCCCATGGCCACATGCCCCTACACGACAATAGCAAGGGTGACAACGATGCTGGTGGGATGTGCTTGCATAGAGCCTCACCTCGGAGCATCGTTGTTGCTACTGATGTGGCTAGTGCACCGCTGAGGGCGACTTACAAGACCATTACCTAATGTATGACCTCCAACTGTTGGGTTGCGAATTGCCTCGCGGCTTCGCAGCATCAAGGCCTGTGTAGAGCTCGACGAGCTTTGATGCGGCAGCTGTCTAGCTCACTGTATCTGTGGCATGTAGGTTGTCAGTTGCGGAACAAACCTGACGGTGGACCTCGATCGTGTGCGCGTCGACACGAGCCAAAGCCTCCTGCAGCCTTGCGGTCTCACCCCGTAGGAAGGAGTGGAGCTGCACCTGCTCGTCGCACAAGTCGACGTCCTCTACGTCAATTCTCAACTCAAGTGCCGCCAGGCCGTGAGCTGATGGTAGGGCGTGAACGGAAGACAATGATTTGCCATGTAATTCATCTAGGGTTGTAGGAATGACTATTGCAAAGGCACTCATTACTCGCGACACAGCTGTTGCGTGACCGACAGCTGCTGGCCAAACGACGGCATGTGTAGGTATAGCTGCATCCGTGGCAACGTCGCAGTCATCGAAGGTGCCGTCAGTGCTGTGGTGCTCCTCGCCACCCCTTTTGTGCAACCCATCATCCACCCACTACTCGAGATCCGCCTATCCAAGACGCGCATGCTATAGAGGCCACGCAGCTGCCTCGAGACAACTGTGTACATCATCCATACACTCCATGACAGCCTATCATGCTGGAACAATTACGATGTAGCATCAGCTACTGACCTCCCGGAGCTCGGCCACGAGACTCTGCAAGTGGGCCTCTACTCAAGCCACGGCTGCCTCCTAAACGTCCATTGCAGAGCTCAGGCACTTGGTGTAGGAGCTCGTCGTCGCTGTGTCGTTGGCTTGAACTGCCATGGTGTCAACAATGCTGGTCAAAGAAGCCATGAGCCGGAGATCCGTAGCTCGCTCTACGTCCTCTACTGTGGCTGTTGCAAGCTCATCTGGTGCTGCCAACGTATCGCACACACGGACGTTTGCCGGGGTATAGGGGGCATCTTGTGCTCGTGCTATAGCTGCTACAAATACGACAGCACACTGGGCCTCTATGTTTGTCACCGACTCTGCGTCTGACCAATTTCCCATGTATGAGTCATCCTCCTCACAAGGGGCATCTGTCCCCTCCAGGCGGTCAACCACATGCTTCTGATGTCGAGCACTATCCCACGCATCAATCATGTTTTGTCCTGTGGTTGTCGGTGAGCACTCCACCCCCCCACTGGCCGACGCATTGGCAAAAACCAAGAGGGTGTGGCGCTCCAACCCCGCGACCGAGGACGAGGGAGACGGCTCTACTGAAACTCCTACCACCGCCATAACAGTTGTTATCATCTTAGTAATCATCAGGGTATCGATGGCCTCTGCTGCCTCTCCCACGCCCTCTGCACATCGGCTGCAATCTCCAACTTGACCTCTAAAGTCCACTCAGCGTTGGAACACTCCTCCTTGGACAAACAGTCCTCCACCATAGTGAGAGCGTCTTTCCCCTCCAAATGATGCACCAACATAGTGTGTCGTAAGCATGCATCTGATGCCTCAGTCCTCAACTCTAATGTAATCGTCGGCGGACACTCCATCCCCCCTAGGACCGACACACCGCCAGAAGGTGGAATGGGATGACATACCAATCCCGCACCAGGGGACGATGGAAGCAGCTCCTTGGCAACGTCCTTCATTGCTGGTGATGCTGCTGTTGGCTGAGTACGTTGAGCCGTTAGAGCCATCTGCTCTCTCGCTCATTAAGTGCATGCACAAGGGGTGCCAAAAGAAGCGACGGCTAAGATAGCGATGGGGTCGGAGGTCGAGATGACACCGATTGACTCCAGGAGAGAGCGGATGGCATCGGATGTGGAGTTGAGGTCAGGTGGCCAGGGACCGGCAGGTGACGACACTATAGGAGGTGAGGATGGTGAGGAGGGAGGCATGGGTTTCTACAGCGGCATGGTAGCAACGGCCCGGTCATAGACTACATGGTCTGTGAGCTGCTGCACCATGCACTTTGGACCCTGGAGCTCATAGTACAGCACCGCTAGAGCTCCATTGAGGGTTCCCACAGTATCGACTGACAACGTCTCTAAGTTAAATGGTCAAGACGAATGGCGGGACCGTATCCAAGGCGGTTGCCACCATGTAGGACCCTGGCGACACTAGCGCCATCCATGGTGCCGATCCCCACAATAGTAATAGGAAAAGCCGTTAGACGCCTGCGGAGTATACCACGGCTGTAAGTGCCACTGTGGACTTGGCGCATGCAATGTATGCAGAGCCGATGCCAACCACGGCGCCGGTTGCGCTCCCTATCATGTCAGTCTGTTCATCTCTGGAGCTCGGTGTGGGTGAGTGCACACGATACTTGCTCCTGCTGGCACAAGGCCACAAGGGGAGGTGAGCAATCCAAGCATAATCTCTCAGACGTGTTGCGACGCCATCACGAGGACGACCACAACCACCCTAGTGGTGCGCTGCTATGCAACCGCTCAGCAATTGTTATGCTGCTATCGCTCAGCAAATACAATGTGCGACCTCAAGTTGCTTTGGTGCTGATTTAGTACCGGGTGCCGTTGTCAACCGATGATTGTGGCCACAAGAAACCTTTGCTACTGATGGTACTGCCGCGACTCGGAACGGCTGCTCCTACAGCGGTTCCTGTCATTAGCCGACAGTGGTAGCCTCAAGCCGCACTAAAAGGTAAAACAATAACAATACAAAACAACTCACCCTTTTTTTTCCTTTTCTCTTTTTTTGTTCCACCTCCTTGGGTGCTCCCTTTAGGGTTGTTCTGGGGTACCCCACTCGAGGACCCCCCCTCCTTTGTCCTTTTTTTCTTCGCCAGCTGGCTCGATCCTTGCGGCAAACATAGTAGAGGGGGAGGCTTGCTCCCCCCCCCAGCGCACAGCCGCCTGGAGGCCGCCCACCAGCCTCCCCTATCCCTCTCCGCCAGGAGGAGGCCTGCGTTTGGCCGGCACGCCCCGGCACACGCGCCGGCTCGTGTGTCGGTGCTCGGTCTGCACTTTGTCGTGCCCCACGTCGGCACGACAGGCTCGACTAAGGGGACCCCCCCTGTGGATGGGTCATTTGGGTCGAGTCCTCCTCACGCCCGATAGCAGTAGTTGTTGTAGCAATTGTGGTTGCGGTTGCCGCAGCAATTGTTGTTGTGGTTACTATAGTAACTGTTGTTGCTACTACAACTATTGCCTGCAACTATTGTTGCTGTTGCTACTACTATGGCTGTTTCCTATTGTTACTACTTTTGCAAATGCTAATGCAATTGTTGCTATACCTGTTCGCCGCCGACGCTGCTGTTAAGGCTACTCCCCGCCAGCGCTTCTATTACACATGTGTGCTGCCGTCGCTGCTGCAGCGGCTGTTGTTAGCCTCCGTTGTTGCGACAGCTTTTGCAGTTGTTTCCTGCTACTAATGTTGCGACTATTACATGCTACTACTGCTGTTGTTTCTGCTGCTGTAGTTGGTGTGGAAACTGGTGCGTTGCTGTTCCACCTTGAGGCCGCTGATGCCGACGCTGCTGCAAGCTGCTGCCATCGCTGCACGTTGGCACTGCTCGGAGTCGGTGCCGCAAGCTGCTACTACGAGCAACTTCTCATTCTTTTTGTACAATCCGATACCGAGAGATGGCTGTTGCCGCCATCCGATGTTGCTGTTGTACTGGTTGCTGTCCGTAGCCGATCTCACTACAGGCGCTTTCCACCGCTGCTACTCCTCCTGCCACTATTGCTTGTAGCTGCCAGTGCTATCTCCACTACCTCCACCGCTCCGCTTCAATGAAGTCATGGTGGGTCCCTCCTGAATTTGCTGTTGTTGGTATGGGTGGCTGCCGCTGCTGCCACTCACTGGTGGTGGTGCTGGTGCTACGTCTCTATTGCACAGCATAGCAAGCAATAGCTTGTTTGCTCTGATACCATGAGAAAACTCTAGGCTTCCTAGCGTGCTTGCCACTGGCTGGGCGTCAGCGCTCAGTCAGCTCGCGGCGTCAACACAGGTTGTACACGAAACGGTAAGGGTTTGGCTAGAAGATACAAACAGTGTAAAATGTGCTTCCATAACATAATACACTTGCAGAGAGTGTTTAAAAATGGCGGGTCCACAACATAAACACATGCCGTGGCGCACGATAGGTTTTGCACGCGGCAGTGCAAGGTCTATCCTCAAACTGGCCCAAAACATTGTTTTGGCCGTAACTCTGCGCAAACAAATCAGAACCCTACGCCGTCTGAACCTAGGGATGCCAAATCTTGAGCTGGTCACTACAATTGGCCAAAAGCATAACTCTAGCACCGATTGGAGGATAGACAATGCATAACATACAAATCCAGCTCAAGAGCTAGTCCACAAAGAAAACTTTAGCGTCTGTAGAAAAACCACAAAGCACCCCGGCAAGCATCCAAAGTTTTATGGTAGCTCTCTGGAAACTGCTAGTGGGTGGAGCCACCACTCGACTGTGCTCCAGCGCCAGCTGCGTCCGGATCCAGGATAGTTTGCAAAAAAATTGCAGAAGGTGCGAAACAGCATCCATGACGCTGGGGCAGTCGTCGGTCAGCTCCGAGGGGGTGGTCCACCACTTGCCAATAGGCTTGTGCCTTCGGGGTCCGCATCAGGGATCATGTCATTGTGCTCTCCTGTACCGCTGCTCTCCTAGTCGTCCCTCATGACGGGTGGAAGCCACACACACCAACACTCCCCCTGGCTGACACAACTGTCAACATAACGATGTCTGAGTGAAGGTAAGGAAGGATGGCTCAGGCAACCAATCATAGCAAGCACCGATCAAGCATACCATAGCATAGGGTCGCCTCGTGACAATGCTACATTCCCACCAAGTGCCCGACTCTCGACCATGCAAGAAGTCAATCACACACCTACGTGTCAAACATCATGTTAGAGACAGAGAAACAAGGTCTCCTCGTGATCCCGGAAAATTTCTCCGGGTGTCCGGGTCTCGACCACACCATGCATGGATCATATACAACACATGTAGGCAATGAGTCTCTATGTCACACCTGTACAAATCACGAGGTGCATGGGTCTTGACCAGCATAACCACCCTAAGTAACCTTGTTGTCCTCAAAAGAGAAGTTGATTCTCTTTTAAGCCCACACACCAACATGATGTTGGCTGAGCTGAGAAAGATTTCGTTGCTAGCAACGAAAATGTCATTGCGCCTATGCCTGTCAGCTTCTCGTTTCATCACTGTTTGAGTCTTCAAGAGTGTCTGTCGTTTTCTTCCCTAGATGTGGAGAAGTCTTGATGTTGGAGGTGGAATGCAGGAATGTTGCTTCAATTGTGTAGTTTTCTTCGTGTTGTAGAAAGTTTGCCAGACACCACTTGAAGCAAATTTGACCCATTACGGTGGTCATAGCCGAATGATATGCAATTTTGGTGGTCAGGAGTTTTCGTGCTCAATCCGTCCCATGGGGTTTACATAATGTTCAGAGAAGTTGTTCAAGCGTCTGATTGGTCCGCTCGGTTTGGCCTTCGGTTTAAGGATGGAATGCTGTTGATAGCTGGACCTGGCTGCCGTAGAGAGTCATTTTCTTGGGTCAAAAAGGCTGGTGAATCGGCCGTCCTTGTTGCCTGTGATCGTCCTCGGTACATCGTGTACCCACAAGATGTTGTTTAGATGCAGCCGTGCTATTCCTTTGGCAGTGACGATGGTCGTCAACGTCGGGATGAAATGGGACATTTTGGAAAACCTATCGACAACCACCAGGATTGCGTCATATCTCTCAGGTGTGACTGCTAATCTTGTGACGAAGTCCATGGAGATATCAGCCCATGGTTCGGTCGGAATAGGGAGCGAATGCAGAAATCAGGGTGGCCGCGTGGGACGGGATTTTTTACGCTGGTCCGTGTCGCAGGATTTGCAGAAGTTGGCCACATCGGATTGCATCTTGTCCCGCCAGTAGTTCTTCGCTAGCTTTTTCAACGTCTTGTCTTCTCCAAAGTACCCACCTGTACCTATCTCGTGGCATTCTTTGGGCAGCATGCGACAAAGTTCCTTGTTTCAGAGAATGACCACGTGACGAGTGAATAGTCGCCGCCAATAGGGTGCGTCGTTCCAAAGTTTTGCCACGTTACATCTGTCATGTTGGTTGTAGCCTCGTGTGAATAGCTGCTCGAGATACGGATCTTGCTCCAGTTGTAGCGTTGCTGCCTCGGCCATTAGATCTAGTAGGTGGCTGAGTGCATCTGCTCAGTTGATTTTGCCTGGCCGGTACTCAATATCGTATTCAAACCCGGATTCAAGGAGCTCCATCCGTCGCGTTTGACGTTGATTGATGTTTGTTTGCATTTTCAAATGTTTCAACGCACGGTGGTCGGTGCGTAGAATTCATCGGCAACACTCTAGATAACACTGTCATGTATTTAATGCATGTACGATCGCCAACATTTCTTTCTTGTGTATGCTGTAATTGAGTTCTGCTCCCCGTAGTTTTCGAGTAGTGTATGCGACAGGTTGCTTGGCGTTGCCCTTGGGTTGTAGGAGAACTGCACCGATGGCTTGATCTTAGGAATCAGTGGACATGATGTAGTCGACCGTTGGATCGTCTAATCGTACGGCATGCGGCGGGGTCAGAGAGTTTTACAAAGCAGTGAACGCTTTTTGTTCGCTGTCTCCCCACCACCACTCATTTTCTTTTCAAGTGAGTTTGGCCAGAGGTGCTGACACTCGGGCATAATCCCGTACAAAACGCTGGTAGTAATTCTAGAACCCGAGGAAAAAGTGAATGTTAGGCTGGGTGTCGTTGAAATTGGTAGTTGGACGCTATCGGGCAGTTCGTTGCGCATTTTGTTGAAGGCCATGTGGAGTCCACGAATTGCGGGCTACTAGCAATCATAATCATCGCCGGTCAGAAGACTGGCACAGCCGGTCAGATCCAGAGCGTCTCTTCCCGAGGTTCCAACAATCGATATTTGTACGTGATTTGTGGAGAGAGGAATAGTTGGGCTGATTCCATTTAGTCTTCCGTGTTCTATGTGGGGCTCACTAGGATTGTTGGAGAAGGGAACCCTTGAGTTTGTCCGGACGGATCAACGTGGAGTACCAAGCTGTCCAACCTTGGCAATTGTAAGGCAAAAACCACACGGACAGGAAGTTGCGATCATCACTGAAATCGATCTTTGAGGAGCCCTTGCGACCGATTTCAATGACACCCAGCCTCACCTTGAACGTCTCGAATGTTGGTCAAATTTGGCCAATCACTGACTCCTACCACTTTTCTCGGGTCCATGATGATCCGCTCACCGTTGATAACGTGACCCAAAAACTCGATCGAACGGCGACCGAAGTCACACTTCAAGAGTTTTCCAAAACCTTTCTCTCTTTGTAAATCTTCAAGAACTTTTCAAACATGTCCATTGTGCTCCTCTGGGTGCGGATGTACACCAAAAAGTCATCAAGGTACACCACAACAAAGTCGTCAAGGAACGGACAAAAATTGTTGTTCATTGCCGCCATGAACGTCGCCGGGGCATTCACTAGTCCGAACAGCAGTATTGTGAACTCAAAATGCCCGTAGCAATTTTGGAATGCCGTCTTCTCCATGTTGGCATCCGCCACGCAAATCGGGTCATAATCCTTGCGTAAGTCAATTTTGGTGAGAATTCGAGCCCCTCGGATTGAGGAAGAGGGTAACGATTCTTCATGGAAGCGTTGTTCAACCCAAGATAGTCCACACACATCTGCATTTCACCAGTTATTTGTTTTACAAGCAGTGCCGGTACGACGTATGATGATGTGGATGGGTCGATGAACCACTGACCGAGCATTTTGTCGAGTTGCTTCTTTAGCTCGGTCAGCTCATGATCTCACATCCTATAGGCCCCTTGACCTGTGGGCCAGCAGTCTAGCTTCACCTTCATGCGATGGTCAATGTCCCATTGAGGTGGTAGGGTTCTTGGGAGTTCGCCAGGGAAGATGCTTGCAATATATTGAATGAGTGGTGCGATCTCTTTGGGTACCATCGTGAACTTTGTTGATGCTGATGAGGTTGATGAGGCTGATGAGGGTAATGAGTCAGCTGCTGCCACTTCTGCCTTGTCTATCGGCTGAAGATGTATGAGCCACGCATGAGCTTGTCGTCGTATGCAGTACTTAGCCACGTTGAGCGGTATCTGTTGTACGGGTTGTCGCTTTTTGGCTACTACGACTTCCTCTCCTGCGTCCATCTCCATTGGATCAGTCATCGCTTGGCGCTGTAAACTTCCACATAGACATTTCCGCTGTTCAAATCAGCCAGCGGATTGTGTTGGTATAGAAAATCTCATCCAAAATAATTTTGTGATCACTCATTGGATAGGACCTCAAGACCATTACATCGCCTAGACCTCTCACCTTTAGTCGTAGTGGTTCTCGCAGTCTCCGTATCTGTAGTCTCTTGTTGACGGTTTTTCCTTTAATCACCCTTGGTTTGGTCCACAAACCCAGGTTACGAACCATGTCTTTTCTTACAAAACTGCAAGAAGCTCCTTCATCCAATAGTGACTGTACCGTTCTGCGACTCATGCATCCTCGAGGTTGGACTTTTGGCAATTTTGCCGGTTGGTCGTCCTCGTACCCCTCGTCAAACTTTATGATCTCAGTAACCCTCTACAGCGTTGAAGGCCGTTCAGATGGGTGATTGTTTGGTGCAGATGACTCCGCACGGACAAGAGTTGCTCCTTTCACTCTTGTCCTTTGCCGTTTCCTGACTCATTTTTCTACGGCTTCCCCCCCTTTTCGACCTGTTGCTTGCTCCTACAGTTGCGAGCGATGTGTCCAATGCTTCTGCAGTTGTAGTGGCTGCGCGTATCTCTCTGATCGAAAACGTCCACTTACATCAGAGTCGAGGAGTCCCGCCACTAGCGTTTTTTATTTCCACAATAGTTGCGGTTGGGAGATGGCCACCCATAGGATTCCTGGATCCGAGTGTTGTAGTCGGCAATGTTGATCCTTTCTGCTATGGTGATCATCCGTGGCAATTGGTTTTGGATGCCGAAGATGGCAATTACTCGTTGGATGTCTCACTTGAGGCCGTTGTTTTAGTGAAAGCATAGTTTGTTGGTGAGCTCCCTAGCCCCCTAGCCATCATGTTGGTGAGCTCCTTCTTCTCCTTTCCACCTTTGTTCCCGCCTTCTTTCTTGGGACTACGGCAGTCCCTAGCCCAGTGCCCAACCTTGCCACAGTTGTGACAGTTGCCGGGCTTCTTGGAACTCTTCCCGCCACCATTGCCTTTCCCTCCACCGCCACCGCTTCTGCTGTTGCCTTGACTGGAGCGAGAGCTTGCACTTTGTCCACCAAAGCAAGAGGCATAGGCTGAGATGTTTGCCTTGGCGCCACTGCGTTGCATGGACTCATTGCGGACGTGTTCGGCGACATCCTCGTACGTCAGATCTGCCTCCTTCCAACCGCCAAATACGGTGATCAAGGACCCCAAGCTTTCCGGCAACGCCATTAGAAGGATCATGGCACGCATGTTGGAGTTGAGATTCCATTCCATTTGTTGGACCTCTTGCAGCACGTTGTCGAACGACTGCAAAAATGCGGGTATCGATTCTCCTTCGCTCACCCTCATCGAAATCAACCGTTGGAAGATGAAGAGTCGGTTTGCTAGGGCATTCGATTGATGCACGCGTGCGAGTTTTGCGTAGGCCTCGGCAGCCAATGTGCATCCTGTGATGTGGGAGTGTTGAGTCCCGTTGATGGACGTCACAAGAATGGCAAGAGCCATGTTGTTCTTCATCGTCCATGCTGTAAGGTCAGCCGCATGCGTCGTCACGGTCGCATCGGCTGGTGCTATCTCGGTCCCTTTTAGGATGTCAAGGTAGCCACGCACGTTCATGACAATCTCAAACTGCCATTTCCACAAGGGAAAACCTGTCCCCGTGAATTTGGACATACCCGCCTCAAGGCGGGCTGGAGTCGGATCCGCCATTTCTTGCGGTTGTTCGTCTTCTCTGCTTCGCTGCTACTCTGCTTCGTTGAGGCTGATGAGGCTGATGAGGCTGCTGACTGCGACTGTTGTCAAAGGTGCAGTTGATTCCGTTGCATACCCCTCCTGCCGATGATCGCCTAAGGCGATGGTGCCGTCGTGAGAGAACGGACTCGGGGTCGTACCACCTTCTAAAAAGGGGTAGAGCTTAATCCCGTTGGGGCTCGAGGGTCTTGTCCAACATGGACAGAGCGAGTCCTCGTCCCCTAGTCTGCCACGTGCGCGCACCCTACCTGAAGAAGCCGATGGAGCCGGTGGAGCAGATGGAGCCGTCCGATGGTCGTGTCCTTGTTGTACCTGTGCGCCCTGCAAGACCACGCGCTAGTCGGTCTTCGAAGCGTGCCTTAGAACCAGAAGTGTGGGCCCATAACCCTTTGTCAATGCGCCGGATAGCAACGGTCTAGAAAACGGGTCCCGACATGAGAGGCCGCCAACCGCTCTTGGTATTGCAACCAAGATAACATATCACCCTCGAACGAGGGATCCACACTTTAGGTTCGTTTGGTTTGCAACCTCACGAAGTCCGCATGTTGGTCTTTAGTGTCTACCTTTGGTTGGACACTCTGTGAGGAGTCTCAAAGGCAAGAACTGTAAATGGATGCATGCAAGGTACAGGCTTTTATACTTGCAGAGCTTTGCTAAAGCTTCTGCTTGTAGTGGCTCCACTGGAGCCAACCTCA
>SZWC01017027.1:16202-43556 GCA_023375785.1 Penium margaritaceum
TCCCAGTCCGCTCTGTAGGAGTCAGCACACGTCTCCTCCACAGCTACTAAAATCAAGTCCCCAAGTTCATCCTCAGGAGACAACACCTGTCCACCAACCAGTCAAGTTACAACTACCAAGATCAACGAGAAATAAACTCCACAACCTACATGGTCTGTCTTGGACGTATCCGGGAGGCGGCCACAGAAAGCAGGAACTCCTGTGACAATGAGGATTCTGCCTACAACTCTGTCGGCCTGTGAGGGTGGCTTGCACCATCACAGTGACTTGCAAGCCACCCTCTCCTACTTGCTCCAAGCACCCCAAACAGCAACTCCTCCCTCAAACCATCCACTTGACTCCCCTCCAGACAGACAGACAAACAGTCCCTACGACCGCCCCTTTGGTGCAAGCTACCTCTTTGACTACATCACCCAAAAGGACATTCCAAGCACCACGGTGTCAAGAAACTCCTCTTTCAGAACCAAAGCTGGTGCATTATGTCTTGTGGCCTTGAGGACGGGTGTCAGAAATATATGTCAATGGCCACAAGACACAGACGAGTCCGGGTTCGGCCCTCGACCGAATGTTGCCAATTTACCCCCTTCAAGCCCAAGCGACGCTGGCATAGGAAAAAAACGGAAAGACAGGAATTACCGGCTCAACTGCGAAGCGGAACTTCCCAACGGGCCCGGCGGTAGTTGTCACGTAACAGCCAGTTTGCGTCTCCAACCGGCCAGATACCTGCACCGAAAAACCTGACTGACAAGAGCCGTTGCAAAACCACCGACGGGTGCCACGTTACTGACTTTGTGACAACTGGACACGAGGGGCCCTGCCGAACCACAGGATCCCACTGCCAACAAAAAGCACGTCGCAGAGCAGGAGCGACCATTCCCCTACGGCGAAACCTTACCTTTCTCCCACCCTAACGGATGGGATGCACACAGCATAGACTAGCTCGAACGCTCACAACGTAGACTAGGACTACAGAACTGTTAGTACTCAATCTTGTCTGTTTGCCTCAATTCCAATTCCCTAGTCATCTCAAACATCTCTTCAAGTGTTCACTTCTGTCCGCGTTTGGGCTGGGGCAGTTCTCTCCAGAACATCACAACTCTACTGCCCACCTCCCAGCTATGGCATTGCATCTCGTCACTACTGCCTTCTTCTTAAGAGTTAAGCTTGTGGTAGTCACCACTGAACCAACTCCTGCCGCTCCTCCGCTCCTCCGCTCCGCTCTGTCACGCCCGCTCTCACAAGCTGTGGAAACATCCTCTGTTGCCCGTCACTTGTGGCTGTGGCACCTCACAATCCATGCTGACTGATACTTCTCCGCTTCGCTTCCACGTGTCCACTCCCACTGGCTGTGACACCATCATCTATGTCTTTTCTCCACTACATCATGCCCGCATCCTGTTGCTAAGACTCTAGTATCTATTCCTCCGCTTCATTCCAATGCAGTAGCACCTCAATCTTCCACTAGTTGCCAATTTTCTTCTGCTGTAATCTCATTGTCCACGCCTTGACTGCCCACATCACTAAGCTGTGGCCTTCTACGTCAGCAGCCCACACCTCGGTGCTGCGGCTCGACCTCACAAGATCTCTCATCCATTTAATCCACACACAAGTGTCATGTGCAAATCCTGACAACTTCCTATAAATCAAAGCTGTTACTGGCATCCCCGCTGCACTAGGGAGAAGATTCTTCTGTGAGGAATCTGCATCAGCTTTTCAAGTGAAGCTTCACAAAGAGGTTACTTGTTCTTCAGGCTTCTGTCTGACGACCGTTGATCTTGCCATACAGCTGCACCACATCCGTAAGTCAGGAGTCTCCTGAAGGCTGTACCAGATTGGCGCATGCAGATTGAAGGGCCCAGACTCCATGCATGTGGATGATAATGCAATGTAGGCCTCATGCCAAGGGTGCATGATGCCCTCTAGACAAACCAGGCAGCAACGAAAACTTTCATGGTGAATGGCACAGCACCAACAACCCCTGGAGCCAACCTGGTGACAGACCCCTCGGGCTCGACAGACCCTTTGTCCCCGCTTTTTTCCACCGGGGCGACATCTAGAATAATGGGAAGCACCGGCCGACACGCTCACATCAACAAAGACACATACCAGAAATTGTCGGGACTCAACACCCATCTGCTCTAGCAACCCAACGCGATAATGGAGGAGCTACGAAAAACACGTGCACATAAAGCAATGCTTTCTAAGAGAAATTTGCAACTCTCGAGTGAACCCTAGATTCGACCGGCACTACCTGAAGCATTCAATTCTGTGAACTCAAAAGGACCAACAATCAGGATGTGGCTGACGGGTTTGGAGGTGTAATTCACCGCTGCTGGGGTCAACAACGACAGCAAAATCAACCTCGCAGCCTCCCTTTTTGCATGGCACGACTTTGAGTTAGTGGTCTGATCAAAAGACCATCTAACGGCAGCAGGAAACCGGCAGAGCTAGATCAACGACTTACGCAACCGCTCTCGCATTGTTTACTGCAGGCATTCTACCTCTCGAGCATGTTTATCCAACGTGGCACGACTCTTTGACTCCACCAAAAAAACTGGATGGACTTCATGCGTTCCATACTCGCATGCTTTGGAAAGATGAACGGGAAGTCTGACACACGGTACAGGCTTCAAGGCCTTCATCAGCAGTCCAGCGTGATTGTGTACACTCGATGTTTCCACAAAATCAGCACTACCGGTGGCCTCACCCCCAACGAGCTCTGTTTCTACTATAATGGCCTCAAATGTGGCATTCGGCAAGCAATCACCATGTTTGGTATCCAAGATGACCTTCTGTAAATGATTGCGGCATCCAATCGCATCGACAGCACTGACTACAATGCTCGGATGCAAAAATCCAACGGCTGGCGATCCCAAGGCCACAAATATTGTTGTGGTGGAGGGAAGTCAAAGTCGACAGAAACCTTGTCTTTGATAGAGATTGATGCCATTGATCAACACCATCAATGGCTCTCATGGACTTCTGAACACAAAATGAGATGCAATGAGATGTGCCTCAGATGTGTTGGGGCACATCTCACGCGTTTGTCGAAAATGGCAGCAGTAGGCCAAAAAGGGGGGGAAGTTGCGGAGAAAAAGTAAAGATTCCAAAAACCGTAGAGGGTAGCAGTAGACGATGGAAGTCCTGTCTGGTCAGAAAAACATGTTCTGACCGATTACCCATTTGAGCAGCTCAAATAACCGCAGAGAAGGGTTCTTCAGATAGCGAAGTCTGAATTGGGGTAGGAGGACGACCGATCGGGGATACTGCAACAAGTACAGCCGAGGGGTTGCAAAAGTCACAGAACAGTACCGGCATCACTGGATGGAGGAGCTTCTCACAGTTTCATAAGCAATGACATGGTTTGGAAGCTGAGTTTGCAGACCGAACCAGGGGTGTTTGAAGGAAAAACTGCTGATGGACAGCTACAGATCCGTCGACTTCGCGAACCTCTCTGACTGCAAATCAGAGATCTTCATGACGTAACGGTTTAGAGAACTTGTCCAATGAGCAACCGCAAAGTCATCCTTGGGTGAGAATTCTTGTACTAGCACAATTTTCAGGTGGAATGGAGCAGTAGAGCAGCCAATGTCACCATTGATGGGAGAATATGATACTTACGTCTGATCGAGTGACCTACAATGCCGCGGCGGTTATGGAAAGCAGCAGAGGTGGAAGCAGCAAGGGAAGTTCTAGCAGCCGTAAAATTCCCACCGATGTCTCTGGAAGTGGCCAGGAGATACCTGCAACATAGAGCTCAAGTGTGGCTAGTCCACGTGGAGGCAGGGGAAGCGGAAGAAATCACAGCATCAGAGGTGACCACACCGACCTAGATGCTTGACAAGTTCGCAGCCATTCCAGAGACGTTTCCACCGCTCGTTAAGGAGTTTGAAGGGGTTTTTCCCGATGCACTACCCCAAGAGTTACCTCCACAGCGAAGCGTTGACCACAAGGTACACCTGAAGCGGGGCAGCAAACTGAAAATGAAGGGGACGTATCGGATGAATGACTACGCGTAGACCAAACTCAAAAGGGAGCTAGACGATATGCTGGATCAGGGATTCATCAGACCATCCACGTCACCCTACGTGGAATCTGCAATTTTTGTGAAAAAGATGATTAGAGATATGTGGATATGCGTGGCCTACCGAGCATTGAGTGAACTCATCATTAAGAACCGCTAGCCCCTTCTGTGAGCAGACGACCATTTTGACCAACTCCAGGGAGCCCAAATTTGGCTTTCTCACCAGAATTAACCTATGAATCGGCTATCATCAAATCTTCATATCTGATAAGGACATCAAGAACAACATTCCGCACCAGATGCAGGAACAAAATCTTGTTCCTGTACCTTGACGACTTTGTCGTTGTGTATCTCGACGACATTCTAGTGTACAGCCGCACCCTAGAGGAGCAGAGTGGACATCTCCAGTAAGTTCTCAAGATTCTACAAAGAGAGAAATTATACGTACAACTCTCAAAATACAACTTCATTCGTTGTTAGGTGGAGTTTTCCGGCCACATCATCGGCGGCGGATAGATCACCATGGACCAGAAAAAGTGGAGGTAATCACTGATTGGCCGACGCCGACCAACGTTTGTTTGAGAGATTCTGCAACTGCTACCATCGATTCATAAAGGACTACGCCCGGTTATCAGCACCTCTCTGCGATCTTACTCGTAGTACCACCGAGTGGAGTTGGGGAGACAACAAACAAGAAGCATTTATCTCTTCGATGAACGCTCTTACCTCGGCGTCGGCCTTACGTTTGGAGAATCCAATGGCCACCGTCGTAGGCGGTGGAGTAAAACTGGTCGTATATGTCACAAAAGCCACGTGGGCCAGAGCTCAACTACGCAGTGTAAAAAAAGGATATGCTTGCAGTTGTGCATGTGTTCAAGATGTGGTACTGTTTGTTTGAATACCAGCAATGCATCGTCCGATCCGACCACCACGCACTCAAATACCTCAAGACACAGCTAAATCTAAGCCATTAACAAACTTGATGGATGGAGTTCCTCAAGTCCAACTTTGACTATGACGTCAAGAACCGACCTGGAAAAAAATCAATCCAGTAGATGATCTGATCGGTGACCAGATTTGATGGCCGAGAGCAACATGCTACTCTTAGAACAAGACTCTACCTCACGAGGCTATTCGCAAAGGGTTACGAGGAGTTTGATGAGTACAACACGACCAAGTTCTGGTTTGACAACCCCTACTGGCAACGGTGATTCACTCGTCAGGTTGTCATACCACCAAATAAGGAATTACAATGGATGTTATCGGAGGAATGCCACGACACCGGTGCAGGTGGACACTTTGGCGAGGACAATACACTCAAGAAGCTGGTGAAGTATTACTGGTGGGACAAGGTGTAAACCAACGTGGAAGCTTTCTACAAATTGTGCAATAACTGTCAACAGCAGCAATATCGTCAAACAAGGCCACCAGGACTACTCCAACCTCCCCATGTTCGACAGAGCCGTGGGTTGACATCAACATGGATTTTGTGACAGGATTCCCCGCCACTCTTGAAGGTTATGATGCCATCCTCGTAGTGGTGGACAGGATTTCAAAAATTTCACAACTGAACCCAACAACGACCACCGCCACCGTGGAGGGAAGAGTAGGTCTGTCTCTAAATCAGATCTTACAGCTGTATGGCGTGCCACGTACCATCATCAGTGACAGAGACGGCTGCTTCACTAGCCATTTTTGGCAAAATCCGACGACGCCTTATGGCAGTCGGATCCAGCTATGAACGGTGTTTCATCCTCAAACCGGCGGGAAAACCAAACAGACCAATGAGATACTTGAACAGTTTCTCTGCACTTTATGCAAGCCTCACGACACTGATTGGGCAGCAAAACTGCCAGCCACCACACTCGCATCCAACTCCACAACTTCTACCGCAACGGGTGAAATTCCGTTCCAAGTGGTCTACGGCAAACTTCCCACCACACTGACAGGACTTCAAAGCCAGAGCAATATTCCCGCGATCAAAATCCATCGACGGGATTTGTTTAGTGTTTGGAAGGAAACACAACAGACCCTCGCAAAGACACCAGCAGCTGTGAAGTGAGCAGCGGACTAACATTGCAGCAATGGCGTTTCAGCACCGGCGATCGCGTCCTACTTAGCTCAACAAATATCAAGCTCCAAGGACAGGACTTCACAAAGCTTAAACCCCACTAGTTGCATCGGGTGAATGCAAAACCCTGTCGTCGCTTGCCTTTGGCTGCCTAACAGCATGGCGATTCACCCTATCTTCCACATCAGCAAGCTCAAGCACTACTGGGATCCCAGCAAGAACTTCCCTGGCAGAGACGTCTCTCCTCCGCCTCCTTTTAAAGTGGACAGGGATACAAAGTATGTGATTAAAGACATCCACAGACATAGACGCCAAGGAAGAATGACCGAGTATCTGGTCATCGGCATGGCTACGACGCCGCGCATAACAGCTGGTAACCCTACGATAACCTCCAAGACGTCGATCATTCGATCAATCGCTATTACCGCCGTCACCGGTCTACGTCTTCTAACGCTCCAGGGCATCACGGCTAAAAGGGAAGGGAGTGTTACGTCCCTGAAGTACACAAGTCCCTAAGCTCCGTGAGTAAGGATTCCTGTACTTATATTCTTGGCCCACTTTGCGTCAATCTTGGGACTTTTGCACCGTTTGGCGGGGGGCATTTTGGCCACCTGCCGCAACATCCTGTCTTCTACTTCCCAGGAAGAGTATACGACATAGGATATCAAGTCTTGATGTTAACATTCATGTTCACGATCTGGTTCACAAGAAAGACTATACCCACAGCGCATATTTATCCACTTAGATTGCTTACCATCTGTTCGCTCGTTGTGGTTTGGACAGCTTTCTTGCATGGATTATTCAAAACATCACCAGCGCACATTTCTACGATTGACCTTCTCGGAACTCATCTCTCACTACATTTTTAGGTTTTTGTTAGAGGTGGAAATTACTGCTCCTATATTTCTGGCCAAGATGGCGTAATAACTTTTGGAATCAAAGGAGCCTGTAAGGAGTTAGGGAATGGTTCTCTAGAAATTTCTCGGGTTCTACAGCGGATTTTTTCGTGGCTTGTACAGACTAGATTTAACTATGGCTTCCAGGTCTAAGGGGAGAAATGGACTCTGGAGTTGTTGAAAAGTGTGTTACATGCACAGCAGGCTGTGCATGCCTGCTGATCCAGACTTGTAAGAAACAATGCAGTGCAACTAGGCACTGCTGAATATTGGGATAGGTCTAATCAGGTTGGGGCTACAATGAGTGGGTACTAAGGAACGCATTGCAAAGAAGCTGCATCAGTACAACTCAGTAACCATATACAAGGCCTAGAGTGAAGACTTCTCTACATCATTGAATTCAAGTATGACACATCGTTGCATCATATCATACATGCACGCCACGTAACTGTAACACTACATGCATGCACAAGTAATTTGCAACATGCAAAGCCTAAGGCGGGAACTTCTCTACGTCAGCAATCACATGTACGACTTAGTAATAGGGCCTACTGGAGGGGCTACTGCCTGAAAAATGATTCCTTGGCTAGGAACTTCAGGCAGCTGTGAACTTGCCAGCAACGTATCATAAAAGGTTGTCCTCTTGGCATTTCTCATAAAACAACTTAGACATCACTACAAAATTCCGCCTGATTTCATCCAAAGCGATCTCCACTAGAGTCAAGTATTGCTTGAGACCCTAACTTTGAGGCACTCTTCTGAAGACTCAAGTAAGCATGGCATTTGTCTGCCAGCCTCGGCAGGAGGACGTCACTGACTTCCTAAAAGCCTGAATGCCACGCTGTGGTGACAAGACAACATCCAAGACTTAAGCTCCATTGCTGAAACTGTCTTGTCAGACGTTGTACATCTCTTGGCCACGGGCTGTGTCTAGGCATGAGAGTCTAGAGTTAGTCTCTAGCTGAGTTTTTGCAGAATGATCTCTTGTACTGTAGTTGTCTATGAACTACAGTAATTTATTCCTAGCATTCTCTCATCTTGGCTTTTTACTTTGTCTGTGGTTACTCCCTTTCCTAAGTACAATGGTCTTTGCAGGAAGGAGCCTAGCCCTTGCTGAACCCCACAAACATCAACATGGTAATAAAGCAAGTTCACTATCTACAGCATCTAGATTTTGAATCTAGCTAAGATCGTTGTCAATGGAGGTATGAAGCCCAGTCGCATACGCTAGCGAGCATCTGACATCTTTGAGTGCCGAGTGTGGGGTCCAGCCTATAAACGTCAATGACAACATGGACAACATGAGCAACATGAAGATGGAAAATCTAGGTATAAAATCTCTCCCTCTTGAAGAAACGTTGTCGTGCAGAGCAAGCAGAACGCAATGCGGAAGAAGTGCAATGCTTGGCAGATGAAGTGAAGGGCATGGAATTAGCAAGAAGTGACTACGCATCAAACTATAGATACCATGGTGCTGAGGTAGTAAATTGATGCACAGGAGCTACTCAGCTCATGTGTAGCTCATGCACGATGCTCTGATAAATGAGCTTCTACAGTAGATAGTATGCCCACAACAATAGATCCAGCTATAACAGTAGTAGTAGAAACTACAGTAAGAGCAATAGCAAAAACAGTAGTAGAAGTGATTCAATCATGCCCATCAAGTTTCTCAAGCATCATCTGCACACCTGCCTCAAGCCAGTCCTCCACTAGTCATGCAGCAAACCATCTTTCCTCCACAAGTGTCACAAGTTACACCAATATTAGGAGGAATTTAGTAATACTTTCCAGCCTAACAACTAGAATTTCCATTGGGCATGCCCATGATGACACCGTTTCAGCCATATCCTCAAGAACGAAAGCCTCAGATGCCAATGGGGAAACCACATGCAACTTTGTAGCCTGTGTTTTAGGCACAAATAGAAGTAATAAATGTGCAGCAGTGCCACTCAAATGAAGCCAACTTTGCCAACACAAGGCATTGGGTACCAGAGACATCGTTCCAGGAGCAGAATCATTTCTACATCTGCACAAGATGAAGATTGACCGGTTTGATGGTGAGATCTTCCCGCATCAGGCCCACAAGTTCAAACAAGTGGCTCTGATTCACAGCACATGGAAGTTTCACTCTTGCTACGACGTCCCTTCACCCCAGGATCTCCACCACAGATGTGTCACAGTTGAACTAATTTACGTAAGCTGCATTCATGGTGCTTGACAACCAGCTTAGCCCTCGTATTCAGAAAGCCATTCGCATGTCTGAGGCAACAGTTAAGCTAGCCAAACATGCTTGGTCTTCTTTGCTTCGGACCCACATGTGAGGCGATTCCACTTTGAAATCTCATCTCCTTTCCAATCTCTCCCACATCAATCTCAGTAGATTTAGTGACATTGAGAGCTACATAAAAAAAAGAAGAAAAAGTGCTCCGTGACCAACTTGTTGTTATTGGCGGGCCTGTCTCTGAGCCAATCTTTGTGATCTCTATCCAACGCCCGCACCGGAGACTAGGATGGCGTCACAAAAGTTCTCAATTTCAAGTCTGAAGCACAGCTAACAAAGGCATACGTTTTTCAGATGCTTCTCACAAGGTATCAAGATTGCCAACTTATAAGCAAGAAAGTGAGCATTCTCAGCAATGCTATTAAGAAGGATGAAGCATAGAAGAGCAAATATCACTATTTGTTAAACAGGCACACTGTAATAAAGTCCACATACCCCCTCAAATCTATGCGCTCCCTCGCAAATGCAATCTCACACAAAGATGTAAGGCATCTGATAGAATCACGCCATGAAATCATGTGCCATTATTGAAAAAATAAAGGGCACATGAAGAAAGATTGCTTCAAAATAATGCACAATGAGGAGGAAGGAAGGATGCAGAGTAACTTGAAGGAATAGAAGTAAGGAAAAGAGAAGAAGGAGAGTGGAGGAGAAAAAGTTAAGAAGGTAAAACTAATAAAGAGTTTGGCAAGTAGGCAAACGAGGAAGAAAAAATACAGCAGTTTGACTACACTTCATCCGTGTTCAAACTTTTGGACACTTAGAGCAAAA
Source organism: Penium margaritaceum (assembly GCA_023375785.1). Taxonomy (NCBI): domain Eukaryota; kingdom Viridiplantae; phylum Streptophyta; class Zygnematophyceae; order Desmidiales; family Peniaceae; genus Penium; species Penium margaritaceum. The sequence goes on from SZWC01017027.1 coordinate 26,246, forward strand.
GGCTAGTTTGCTTGCCATATGTTTGGTACCTGGGCAACGGGTGTACCTCATACATCAACCACCATGAAGACTGCCTCCACAATTACAATCCCTCTGACCAGAGCTATGTGCCAGTTGCCAACAAAAAGTAAGTGTACATGCTTTGCAAGGGCATGATGAGTGTGACACAATATGATGGAGCACATGTCAAGTTTGGTGATGTCCTCTTTATCCCCGTTAACCTCCTCTCTCTTGGCGAACTCATGAAGAGTGGAGCACGTGTCATGTGTAGCGACGAACACGTCAAGCTCAAAATCCATGAAGAAAAACCTTCACGAAAGGTTAGCTCCTTCCTCATGGTAAGATTGAGCTAGACTTCTGCGCTCCAGCTGAAGATGATACGTATTCCTTATTTGCAATCAAAATTCTATACCAAAAGACACGTGTAACTGTTGTAGTGTGGCACAAGAGGCTTCGTCTCATTAGCAACCAGCTGGTGGAAATCGATGGTCAATAAGGTCCATGTCAACAGCCTTGACATCGAGAAAAGTAGCCAAGACATAAGTGGCCCTTGTGAGGAATGTGTTTTTTCCAAGTTGCAACGTCAATTGTACGACATCAGCCAAAACTTGAAACTTTTCCACATTGACATTTGTGGAACGTTCCTCTTGGCAACTATGTATGCAGGATACTATTACGTCCTCATCTTTGTGGAATATGTGACACATTTTCTGTAAAGCTCCTCTGTTTGAACCAGAGATAAAGCACCAACCAACATCTGTTAATATGTGTTTTACACCCTCAGCGTTTGCAAACCTATTGCATGTCTCAGGTTATTCTTAACCTGCATTATTCAGTTTTCCATGTTCCGTAACCTTTGCATCACTTATCCTGTTTGTGTGCAGGTTCCCAATGAGTTCCTCGCTTATGGGTAAAGCAAAATTAAGCTGCAAATCCTTCAGTTCAACAATGCAGGCAAGAACACCACCACCCCATAATAGAATTGTAGCACAGAGATGGAAAATCATATTGTTCAGGAGATGTTCAAGTCTATACTACTATGAGTGCAACTGGACGACCCCTGGTGGTTGTGCGCTTTGAGACAAGAATTTTGGATTCAAAGTCATGCATCGCACAAGACCTTACCATACATGACACCATTTAAAGCATGGCATGTGGTCAAGTCGGATATGACTATGATTTGCACCTCCAGCTGTATGGTGTTTCTTCATGTCCCACAAGAATATCACAGAAAGCTTGCGAGTGAAGCAACATAGGGCATGTTTTTGTAGAGAGCCCCACCATGAAAGGAAGGAAATTCTACAATGAATCATCACTAGTCGCGATGTGATGTTTTCGAACATCTGACACATCAAGGTGGAAAGCCAAGCGGTCGACCGTACTAGAATTCCTTGAGTCATTCCTTGACTCATTTGTGGAGTTATTCCTGGACAAAGCAACAGAATATGATCAAATCACCATAAAACATCTAGAACAACCTCGAAAAGAGGCAGTGCCCATGATTGGCCCCCTCGTGGCTGACCACGACGAACACATTGCCACTGATAAGGGGACGGTCCTAGTAGGTCATGGCAAACGCCACCCTGTCACAAGACAAGATGGTACACAGGCAAAAATAATGAAGAAACATGACACCACAGTCTAACTTCGGCACTTCATGGACCTCCTATAGTAGCAAATGGGAGAATAAAGCAAGGAGTATAAAGCAGAATACAACATGGTGATTACGACATGCATATCTCATGATGAGAATGATGAGGGAAATAGATATTTTACAACAACATATCTCACGGATTACCTCCCAAAGATCTCATCCGCACATTGCGTAAGCCAAATTTAAAAAAGGAAGCACTGGCAGGAGAGCTTGCAAAAAAATGGAGCATATCACTTAATACAAAATACAATAGCCTCATGGAGAAGGAACATGGGTCGTAAAAGAGCTATTCATTTTGTGAAAAATGGATATTCCGGGCGAAGATGAAGGCGGGCAATGGAATCGACAATTCCAAAGCACGTCTGCTTGCAAAGGGGTTCTTATTGGTGGAAGATAAGGATTTTGGTTAAAGCTTCCGATGTTTCATCTGTTATACCACATTGTCCATCATGCTCGCCACTACAGTAGCCAAAGACTACGAGGTGCAGTAGCTCAATATGAAGAATGCCTGTCTACACTGTGAAATGGATACTATTGCGTACATGAAGTAGCTAAAGGGTATGATGACAACAGCACAAGAGTGTCCAAGCTTATCAAAACTTTGTGTGGGTTGAAGTATAGCCCTCTTCTTTTAAAACGTAAGCTACAAAATCTCCTCGAGTTATTGGATTTTTATCCATCAGCTTGCAACAACTATTTGATTCTACATCTTCAAGATGAGGACAAGCTTCTAGATCGCAAACTCCTTTTCTACGTTGAAGACATCCTAATCATCAACCCGCCGCCAGAATTCACCCACAAAATTGCCTGTGGAATGACAAAAGATTTCAGCGTGACACTGATTCCGAGTGTTTAGTATTGCCTCGGCATGAACATCGAACATGAGTGTAGTGCACACACGCTCAAACTGTCTCAATATCTGTATGCAGCCAAATACTTCAAACAGTTTTTCATCCTGAAACGTCCTGTTCCGAATCCCCTAATGCAATAGCAGCGAACCTATCAAGAACCAAGGGGGAGAAATGAGAGTGACTATAGCAGTAGAGTAGGTTTTCTCATGCGTGTTGCAAGCTTCACTCAACCTGACCTGCAGTTTGTGGTAAGAAAATTGGCGTGTGGGAATGAGACATGCAATGAAAGGGCTTGCAAGGAGCTAGATCATGTACTTGGGTTCTTCTGAACCAATTGTGACACGCGATTGGTTCTCGGCTCGTCAAGCGACTTGGACCTGAGCTACTACGTGGATGCACACTTTTGTAGCACTGAGGAGGACAACAGAAGCACCACATGAGTTTTTGTCTCTTGGTTGGAACGGCTATCCCCTGGTTGTTCAGGAGACAGAATGTTATCACATTCAGCTCAGATGAAGCTCAGTATGTCGTGACGTTGGCAACATCTGAGGAGGCACTTATCCTAGGAACCTCCTTGATGACACCGGCTTTCCACAGCACAGCTCGACAAAAATTCTACGTTGACAATAAACTGACCATTGAAATAGTAAAGTTTACAAAGCTTCAAGGATGAACTGTACACATTGACATCCATGACCACTGGATTTGCTCGAAGATCATAGAACCATCGTTCAGGAATTCTGAGAAATAATGCAAGCAACAGATTCATTGACAAGGACATTCTTTACACGTGCATGGAGCAATGTGAACTTACCCGTAGTGCCCACTTGCAGTATCCCTTGAAGAAATGCAACATGCAAGACATGAAAGATTTGAATAAGCACCAGTGCCATTGACGGTCTCTACACACCAAAAAAATGGAGGTTGTGTCTCATGATGCAATAAAACATTTTCGTGGAGCATGTAGCAGGGACCTAGAGACGTCAAGAAAAATCATCTGTAGTAAATTTTTTTCAGGTTTGAGTTTGAATTTTAGACAAAGTGAAAGATTTTACGGGGAAAATCGGAAATCTTTTAGATTATGGCTAGAGGTATAGTTTTGTGAGCATGTTGTTGATTTGTCCTTATACTCAGACGGAAGGATATTGCTTATAGAGAAGAATACCTTATCAAAGCGGGGTAGATGTTCCTTTTCTCCATGATTTGTATGGAGAAGCTTTGCACACCAATCATAAACAAATTGTAGTGCCCGCTGAAGAATTACATTGTGATCCTTTGTTGTGACACACTCTCTATAGTCCCACCATAGAATTAAGAGGAACACAATATCTCAGTAAATGCTTGATGCAAGGAGTATTGAATACCTTTGTGGTCCGAGAAAGAGGATGTGATGTGTGAACACCAAAAGACGAAGTTGTCTTTGTGTGGGAATAAGGAGAAAATACCTTTAATGACAAACGTAATGTAACTCAAGCAGGAAATAAGAAAAAAAAAAGGAAGCTTTTCTTGAAAGTCATGTGATAGAAGGAGGAAGACCACAGCAAAACGGAAAAAGCATTGCATGATATGGAATGTGGATTGACTCGTGAGCATTCAAGGGCCCGAGGCAAGCTTAATGTAGTGCTTTCAAAGCTATAAAATGTTTGTACAAAGTTTATGAGCATGGTTCCCTAGTGGGTCTTCCTACAAAGAGAAATTGGTTTGTAACATCTTCATGAGCACGCTCACATGTTCTTGATACGTATAGCATCAATAATTCAAACAGGAATGAGGGAATGAAGGAGTGGCAAAAGATGAAGGAACAATGGTTAATAATCCACTTTTAGATCTCAGTACATTGAAATGTCTTGTTCATGTAGAAAACAAGGAGGGAGACACCATGTGAAACTGCCAAGGAGTTTGTGGTTGTTTTGGCAGACACCATGTGAAACTGTTTTACAAAGATCGATCATCATGATTTGCATTGTGGAAGATAATGTGGAGAAGAAGTTGTTCCACATCTTTTAAGACTTGTATGTGTTTTGTCTGATGCCTTTTAAGCTGACCAATGTACATGCCTTTTCCATGGCTATGATGAGTAACATTTTTGGGTCAAAATCAAAATGAATTTCAAGTATCTTAGTTCAAGGAACACCGGTTGTTTAGCAATTAGCTGATGTCGAATGGATAAATTCCTCAACTTGCCTCCTTATTGGGCTTGGAAACTTCCTCCTCTATTTTCCTTCTGTTAGTTTTGTCTTTGCAAGGAAAAAACTAGTTTAACAATGCATATGCACTCCAATGACTCTTTTTCCTCCTATATGGCCAATGAAGTATGAAAAAATTGCACTTCCTTTAAGATTGTGCACCTTCTTTCTGAAGAGTCCAGCCAGTTAAATCATGTCCATAATGTATCTTCTACGCACGTCGTATCATGTTGAACCATTGTAACCCACGTTCTTTCATTGTTTGGGTCATTGTGGAGAAGAGAAGTAAACCTTTCTATTTAATCATTTCTCAGACATGTTTCACATCATCACAAGGCATGCCCAAGAATAACATTAAATGATCCTCCTTTGATACTTTCTCCTTGAAGAAGAGTGAATACATGTACATGGTTTTTATAGGGGGTTTAGAAATTCTATGCAATTCCAAAGCCGGCTCGACAAATTTTAGGCATATGGGACTTGTTTTTCACATTTTAACTCTACCCATTATTGTTGAAAGGGAACCTCACAAGCTCTAGGGCCGTCGAGGACCTTTTGCCATAGGAATACTGAAGATATTTAAGTATTAGGAGGGGAAATGTCTGAAACAATATTTTATACACGAGGGAAAAGTTGGATATATGATGAAAATACTAGTTATCAATGCGTGGCATTGAGGGAAAAGTAGCATTATTTACAGAGTGAATTGTTTGACACTATGGGATAAGTAATGTGTTGCAATATTTGATCAACGTGGGTTATTGTGCAATTAAAAAGTTATCTGTCTTATGATTGTATGAGAATTGTGTTAAGCCCCAAAGAAACCATGGGAGAACATGTTGGATGTCGTAGCACGTTCCTTGACATGCAATACCTTACAAAAAAGGACACTTATGTAGACCATAAAGGACAAGAGATACTTGGCTGTTGATTGAATGAAAGGGAGACCTAAAAGTGGGAAAAAGCAAATGGAACAATGCTTTTTTTAGTCATTGTCAAGCTTTTGGCATAGTGGTTTCCATTAAAAGTCGTGAAAATACCTGAGTATGCATGAAAGCCAAACAAATTTGACAGCAATGTAACTATTGTTGCCTCTTTAAAAGTTAGAGGATTCAGAAAATATTTGAGGCATGTTCTTCTGATGCGATTAATTCAATCGCCGAGTTTTGGGCTCATGATAACAGGGTCAGAGATAATGCCACAATGAATCCAAACGTGCATACTACAACACTTTCTCAAAAACAAGACAAATGTACTGCACAATGGGAGACTCAACAAAGAACTCAACGATATTGCAGAGGCAGGTGAGTAGCACCATGTATTTTGGTGTGCGAAGCTAAAAAACATGGCATTGCTGTTGACCGATCTTGAACTAGGCATCACACCTGTTTGTCTTTCTGAACACGACACCGTTCTTGTCTTCACTGTTTTTTTCTTTTAAAGGCCCATCCTGCCGAAGCCGTAGGGATTCAGGAACATCAGGGGGAAAACTTTAGTCCCATGACGTGAAAACCAGCAATATGATTGCATCCACCGAAGATGGCTTCGAGTTGCAAATGCTCGCTAGAAGATAAGATCTACCTAACGGAAGCTGTGCAAGGAACGTCCGGAGTGACTTTCACCGTGTTGTCTTCAGTAGCAGTGGGTACCTCAAGTGGTTCCGCCTCTCCTTTGGGTGAGGCTGGTTTTGGTTGGAATTTGTTTTCCAATGCTACCAGACAAAGGCTTTGCTCAACATAATTCAGGACTTTGCGCACAGATTTTGTCTCACTCAGAAAGCCGGTCATGAGTATTACGCTTATGGTCATGTCCAAAGGTCGATGGAGCTACCGAGGACTGGCATCGAACTTTCAATTGTCAATGCTTCACGTCGATTGGTTGAAGGTTGTTGGTTGAAACAATTTTGTCTGATAATTGGTGTGGTGAGTGGGACTCGCTAAGTTAGTTGAAAAGGAGGTGAAGGAACCCCATCCGGATAGATGAACATGGAAGGTAAAGTTGAACTGCCTTGATAACGTTCCAGACGAAATCCCCACGGACAGCACTTGCAAGAATGATGGTTGAACTTGTTCAACCATCAATTCAAACCGCATCCCGCCTCACCCTTCATGAACAGCTCTCATGACAGCATCACAAGAGCTGGTCACGACGGCAAGCGATGTGCCCATTGCCTCCCGCTCGCCCAAAGCACGGGGGCAGGTTGCCCGGCCAGAGTCACGCAAAGCCCTCCAAGGGCGTACTAGTAGATGGAGAGATGGGGGGAGCAGCCGTTTGTAGATAAAAGGTCTTGAATCGCAAAAGGTGAAGGACACATTATTCAGAGTGCACTTCAAGGTGCCAATGTAAACTGAGGACTGAAACTATGACAGCGGAAAACACAAAGAAAATGACAGGCTATGGTAAAGCTCAATAACATTTCAAGAACAGAAATATGTTTTTACCCTGTATTCAAATAGAATCAGCAAAGTAGTTTTCTACCATAATGATGATGAACACAGTGATGAGGACCTTCATGTTCATATTAAAGGTGTTGATGATGATGACGATGGTGATTGAGAAGTAGATACTGATATGTACATGTATATATATTTTCCAAAATACCATGAAAAATGATATAAAATCAGACAATGATACTTTTGTTGACGGTTACGAAGACTACACAGATGCTTATGACCAAAAACGACATCGACCACGCCCATGACGACCGCGATGACAATGACGATGGAAATGATAATGAAGATGCTGATGAAGATGACAGTGGTGATAGGAATGATGATGAAAATGGCAATGATGATGACAATGCCAATGACCATGAAGTTGAAAACAACATTGACAATGATCATAAAGATGAGAATGACATTGCATGGGATTGTTTGTAGATGTAGATGTAAAAACGGCTTTCAAATCAACATTCGCAGAAGCATTCACATCCACATCGCAATGGACATAGAAATACACCCAAAAAAAATATGAATAAGTACATAGATGTGGACATGTACATAAATAGAGACAAACATAAACATGAACATAGACATAGACAAAATCCATGTGGTGCAACTCTTCATTGTGCGCACATCCATTTGCATATCAATTGACGGTTGTACTTAGAAAAACTAGTGCACCACGGCAATGTTTTCTTCCTCATTGCAATTGCGGGAAAGGAAAGAGCAAAGATGTTGAATGGACAATTAAAATATATTTGATCAAAGAGATACGGAGTAAGGATGTCTATAAAGAGGCAGTATAAGAATTGTTATAAAACACTTGGATAAGCAGACAACCTTTGCTAATTGTATTTTGTAGAGGCATTAACAGGAGTATTTTTCATGTAAATTTTAGCAGATCAGAATACCCTAACAATTGTTCAATCTAATGTTTTGACAACTCCCGTGCTTTGAAGGAAAACATGACTAGTTCTGTTTATGGTAAACCATTTGCAAAAATGATACATAGAATCCCAATAAAAATCAAGTTCGTCTTGTAACAAAGCACACAATCCCTTACCTACCAAAATAAGGCAAGGCTGCATCATGTATTATGTAATAAAACACAATACCTACTTTGTATCCGCCATTCCCCACTCACCGCATGTCATCTTGAGCGTACAATGGTTGTGAACACAATTGTTCTGTGCACAACCATCTATGTATCCTTCACAATGTTTTACATAATTTGATGCAACCTTGTCTTATTCTAGTACTCGACGTGTTTTTCTTTCTTGTCCAAAACCTTGACTTCTATTTTGCATTTCTAAAGTGATGTTTGTGAAAAGTATTGTCCAAAAACAGATTCGGTCATCTTTTTTATGAAAAAAGGAAGCCATCGGATCAGCGGATTGAATGATCACTTTAGTTTTCTTAAGTTGTTTAGTTCTTCATCCTGAAGTTCCTTAGTTATCTCTCCATAAACATCACATTGCCGAAGTTGAAAAACATATGTATTACATATATATATAACATGTATATATATTATATTGGCTTTTATGCGTTTAGAGTAATTGGTTTCCATATGAAGATAACTCTTTTTCCTATTTTAATGGATCTGAAAACCAACCAAGTGTGTTATCGTTTTAGGACAAATCCCAATACTACCTATTAACCATCCTTTCTTGGCCAAGTGATGGGGAAGATCCTTAGCTGTAGCATTTTGAAGAGCAACCATGAGAGATCATAAGAATCTTTGCACGATGTTGCTGTCCTTTGAACCATTATTATACCGCCACCATGCCACAAATAATCCACAATTAAAAGCATCGTAGTCCCCAGACCACCACTGCCACCACCGCCATCTTATCTTTGCCTCCATAAAATCCTTAATTCAAAAGGATTGAACCCATCCTAAATGTTACGTTCCAAGCTTCCCAAAACCACCAACCCTCAACACAACTCCATGTTCCCCACCTTGTGCATAAAGGAGGTGTTTATATCCTTCCTTAATGTAAACAACATTGATTTTTTCCCTCCCTTTCCGCACATTGTGGACTTCCTTGCCTTTTACAAAAAGCAGAATGTATCATTAAGTCTAAAATAACCTTCTTGTGATAATCGTATCATCACAACCCTTTCCATGACCATACCATCAACAATCTTTCAAATATTTCCCCATTTTTCCTAGAATGTGCTTGCTCTTTGCTTCCTCTCAAGGCAATACTCAAAATAGAGGATGTTTTCTCTGTCAAATAGGTGAAGGCTTACTTAACCATGCCATTGACCTCATCTTTCCCTGACCTTTGTTGTAGACATACTTGAGCTCAAACAAGAAGTGCATTGAGGTAGGGCACGGTTACTCACCAGGTTACTCGTGGGTGGGTGCACCCATGACCCGGACCTTCATTAGATTCTCCCCCTCCATCACATGTACCCAAGTTTCCCCATTTATTGTTAAGGTATCCCTGCCCACGTAGTGTTGCATAAAATCCCGTAATAATCTCCTTTTTGGACACAAAACACCTTTATGCATTAGGGCCATAGAGATCCCTCAAGCATGTCGAACCTTTTTCAATCACCACAACTAAGCATCACGACACAACCCCTCAAAATCTCGTTGATGATTGGGTCCTCACCAACCCTAGTATTGAAGAGGAAAGATTTTTTTTGTTTTCATCTCAATAACAACTTTGGTCTTCCCCAAAACAAAGATCAACACAAATGAAAAAAACAACCATGGGCCCTGCTATTGAGCAGATCTTATGGTACTATTGGAACATAAAGATGAAGAAACCATCAACGTGGTTCTCTGGACATTTCTGTAGTCCGTGCTATATTGCAACATTGTCATCTACACAATGTATTTTTTCTCTCTCATGACACCTTAATAATGGTGGCAAGACCACTATGTGGCTCCTCCCTGCCTTTTCTTTGCTGATCATGGAAAAATTACAGCATTTGGCATAAGTCACCACCCAAGATAGGCTCTTTGTACAGTATATATGTAGGGCTTCGCATGGAGACAAGTGGGAAAACAAGCATACCACACAAACTCATCCTTTTTTGGGGATACATCAAGAGTTTCCACACAGATTATGTTTTATTCATAAAGCTATAACAACACTAAGCTAATATGCTCACTTAGGAGGAATTTTTTTCATTTACGATTACAAAAATATTGAACACCTTACAACAAAAACAAATGGTAATGACTGAATCTATAATCACACCTTTGGATTCCAAAGAAGAATATTTACACTTACAATGATTTATGCACCACTCCACATGAAGAAGGAAACACGCTTGGAACATACTGCATTTCTTGTTGGGGAAACAAAACCAACATTCTTGTGGGTGATATAATCACTACACTCAACCCCATTGGAAGACTGCTACAAGAAGACACCAAGGACTCCAGTCCCTTCACAAGCCTTCATAAGAGACCAAGGTCTAAAATACTGCTATAGATGAAGGAACCCTAGAAAATTCCACCCCAATGACTCCCACAATGTGACTTTCTCCACAAAGCTAAATATATACTACATGCATTGCATGATCGCATACACTTGCATATGATTACTTTGTCAACATCAGTTAACAATATTTCCTTCTGAATAGACACAAAAAAGGGTAGAAAGAAGTCTACCACAATGAAACATGCAAGAGAGAAAAAAACACGCCTCAACATGTCAGAAGAAGCAGAGCAGACGGCTACTGAAGCAGGGGGAATGCAGCACGAGCTTATGTGAGAACGAGTTGATTATGTAAGCAGAGAGCTTGAAAACACTGTAGGAGTTAGTATGAAATTGAGGATGAAAGGGTTGTCAAGGGAAAAGACAGAGTACGGTGAGAGACTAGAGATGGGTGACAGAAAGCTGGAACTGAAGCGTAGAGTTGATGGACGAGATGAGATGAGCAGAGGAGCAAGAATGACAGAGCGAGGACTGGGATTGGATGACAATAATAGAATGAGCAATGAGTAAGCAGAGCTGAGACACGACGGCGAAGCCGTGGAACTGAAGACAAACAAAATGAAAAGAACTGTTCTGGGTGAAACTCGGACGGAATGAACATCCTCTACTTATACACCAAAATAGGACAAAATGCACAAGAAATGGCTTAATTCTGCTAGCCAGACGCATGTGAAACATGTCACTTTATTATGGGATGACTTAGGTGTCGGTCATAACGGTCGGAACAATCGATGGGCCGTTTCCAAGGTGGTTTGGTCCGAGACCTGAACCTTTTATGAGAACTCGATAATTTCGAGTAGTGGCCTCTGTTGGTGTCTATATTTCTGACACAAACATCCATAGGCCATTTAATGTGTGATTGGTAACTCTTTTGGAACCAGAAGAAGCCCTAGTACATATATTATGGAACGAGTCAAAAGTAGGTGCATGGCTTCCTTCAGTACAACCGTGCGCTAATGGCCAAAATCAACATACTCATTATTCAGTTCATTTGAATTCTCAATGACATAAAAATTTTATAAATAAGTGCCTTAATAGTCTTGAAACAACCACTCCTTGGTGAGGCTTCTTGAGTCCTCAAGTTGCATCACGACCTCGTTTATGTTGTGCGGGTCAAGGGCCTAAGACCCCAACCATGCCAGATTTGTTTTTTAAATTTTATGTGCACACACTCAATGGTTCTTGCAGAAGTCATTAAAGTACACTTATAGCTTAGTTCCAATAACATGTGTCCAAACACACTTGCAACCTTCTCCTACCTTGTATCTGTGAATCGCTTATAGTTGTCCACAAAATACTGGGTCTCAAAGCATAGTGATGCTAGAGGGTCTGAAGATGAGTTTTCTCTTACGCGATAAGCTTGGACATGGCTTCAGTGTATCTTCACCATCTAAGGGTTCATAGAATACGTGAAAAAGACATTAAATGGAACAACTGAATTTTCCAATGGCAACATACCCAGCGAGGACTTTGGTAGAGGGAGAACAATTTTCAATCCACAAGAATCCTCAAGTAACTGGAGGCCGGTTACGTGACACATGATACACGACCAACAATATGGACAAAAAATTGGGTGTCAAATCCATCTGTCTTATTGAATCCCTAGCCACAAGAGGTGCACTAAAGAATCAATGCATCAGGAGCGCATGTTCAGATACCTTCCACAAAAGTCTCCTATATTGAAGTCGTTTTGTAATCACACAACCAGGAGTGTACAAAGTAAGCCAATTTTTCATATATGTGGATATATGAACAAAACATATTTGTCCAGTTTGCTACATGCAAAGTATGTCTTTCTTGGACACAATTGTGTATCAACCTCTTATCTGTAATTTTTTTACAGGTCTACTCTTGAGAGGAAGAATGTCTGAGTTGTAATCATTCCCATTCACATGCTAGAGACCACTCTGTGCATTAATGTATTCGTTCTAAAAACCAACCATTTACTGATGTCCCTCCATCGGATCCCCTCCCAAACCAATGAAATGTATTGGCTAAGTGGAGTGGGACGTACATCAGAGCAAGGAAAGACATAATACACTAATGTATTCGTTACATGTAAGTTCTTTTGTACTTATCATACATCATTCCTTCCAATATAAACATGTGTCAGTTCATACCCTCATGTATTTGTTTTCTACCCCGTGAACTATACCCTGGATTACACTCCCTTATACACTTTCGTCTTTTGAGGGTATGTGGGTTCAGTGGGAGCAACATCATTGAGGGCTCCCCCAAAATGTCAAGAGTTTACTGGAAAGTTATAGCGGGTCATGTATCTAAGAGTTACCTAATCATGTAAAACATTATAGCCATCTCAATAAGATGAAAAATAACTACCGGCTGTCGATACAATTCAAGTGAGATATTCTATAGGCACGGTTTGTGTTTATCCATTTCCATATAACCACAAACACAAAGACATTAGTTTAATGGTCGAGTCCCAAATCAAACCCCCAGTGTGTATTGAGGTAATGTAGAAGGCGTGCTTCCTTAAGATGTCTTCCTGTGTATGGTAATGTTTATTTCATTTCATTTCAAAACACTACACCGATACACCTTTGTCTATGAAAGAGGGGCAATTACAGCTTTCGTTATGCCCCCTCCCATAAAAGGATGCCCCAGTGACCTTTGATTTTAACATTGAATTGTTTTTTAATGGTCAAAACTTGTTGAAAAAGGGTTATTGTTGAATTTAAAAGTACCACAAAAAATTTAAAAATGACTTCATCAAAGAAACAGTCCACCCTTATGTTTTTTCCTTTCTTTATTCGGGTCCTTGGTCTGCTCTATCTTGCATTTGTGTGTTGCATTTTTTAGTTTAATGCGCTTGACAACGTTCAAACACTCAAGGTTGTGTTTCGGCGACTGTTGAGGCCACCGAATGCTCCCCACCTCATGCTTGCCATTCAATGGAACGACAAACGTGAGCGTGACAAGCATTGACCATTCAAAATGTCAAATGGTTGAATGCTCCTTGCTCTCGCATTTGAACAGAGTCAAATGTGAGGGCGGAAAGGAAAAGGATTTAGCTGGATTCGTCAAATAAATGATGAAGATGCCACATTTTACTGAATCTAAAAATCTACCCCCTGGTTTTGTTGAGTTCAAGTGTACCCACTAAAAAATTACAAAACACCAAAAATTCATCGAAACATTTATGGAAAAAGTCATTCGTCAAATTCAAAGTTCACTTGGGTAGTGAATTGGGAGAGTGTTACTTGCGATAAGGGTACAGACACCAAGGCATGTTCTATAGTACATCTATATTTTCAATATAAGTAGCTTCCTTTGGCCGACAAACCAGCACCATTCTTTCGATTGTCAACAAAATAAAGCATGGATTAAAGGATTCTAAATATTCTTATTGAGAATAGTATGGCAAGGTGAATGGAGTAGGGCAGGTTTTGGAGGGAATGAAGTGGGGCAGGTATTGGAACGGCTCAAATTTGTACATTGGTACATTCTTTTCATTCAAGTATGATCATTTTTTATATCTTCTGGTGTCTTTCTTCTCTTCATACACTTATGTATATTTGTACCACCTCACTGGCTACACCCTTCAATACACTCGACCAGTGAAACTTGTCTTAGAAAGAGGGGGGCTGACGACTTGTAGTCAAGAGTATATTGGCCAAGTATACTGGTGGTTTAGTTGCTAGGAACGCATAAATTCTTCTTAGTGTATTTATTACATTGGATTTCAAACTATCCTTAATAACTATGGTCGTTTCCATTACAATTGGTGAAAATTAAACATGTGGAAATTTGTTTTAGCATATGATTTCAAATGCAATGAAGCCCCTCCCCCTTTCCAAACCCTTCAATCATATCAAAGGAGTGTGGTGAGGGGTTTGCTTGGTACACTAGTTCATTATTTTTATAAAGTTCAAGTGATCTTTCAACCACGAATGTTTGTATTCCTGTTCTTCCCCGCTAGCTACAACCCTCTAGTTCACTTGGCCATTACACTCTTGTCTTGTGAGGGTGGAGGGGGATGTGGACTTGTGGGAGTTGTGGTTGTGGGACCCTTTAAAAAAAGTCTAATTTGTTGGCATGGTGTAGCAAGTGGTTTAACAAGTCGATGTTCAAAACATTTCATAAGTTAAATGCTACTCTGTTGGTCTTTTCAAGCCATCCATGAACTCTAATCACAATTTCATTGTGTATACATTGTAATATTCTATAGAACTGAACAATCATGCCTCTGTCAAGTGATATGCATCATCGGATGTATGAAATGAACAACATGATTTGCATTTCTATTCAGAAACGTTTGATCATCGAGTGTCACTTGCACACATCACAAATCAAAATAGCATCCTTCCCTGTTACATTGAATACTTGATTGCCCCTCAAGTGGGATTCAACGGGATTTTCAACCAACTTTCTCACTGTTTCTTGCTACCACTCGAGCATTAGTCAAATTACCACACAATTGGCAAATTCATTCATTTTCTAGGCAACAAGTATATCCAACTTTGTACCTAATATGTTTTGTGTTTTTATTTCATGTTTAGCTGTGGATGTAAGAAAGAATCGTAAAGACAAAAGTATTTAGAACTGTGTTTTTGAAAACACCACATTTTTTCTAATGTTATCAGCAAATTGGTTTGTGTGTTTTTTATAACATACTTGGGAGATAAAACCTTTCTATATAGCTTCCACAAAACTTCTGTTCATCTATATAGGTTACGCACCCTGATAACCAATGTCTTGTTTGACCTACATTGTCCTCTACTCTTTGTTCAGGGCATTCTTCTTGTTTGTTTGCAGGTTCCTCATGAGCTCCTCTCTTATGGGGTTGATGGAGAGTGGCCCTTAAGGGACACTCCTACTTAGGGAACTTTGACCTCTCTAAATTCTTAGCTAAGGATGTAAAATTGATTCCTTGCTCCATGAAGGATTCATGAAGGAAGCTCCAAAGGGAATTTTGTAGACATGGAAATACTCTGGACAACTATCCGTTGGTGAGGGGAATATAGCGGACTCACGAAGGGTGATACTCATACAACAGTAATGCAATAATGACGAAAGAAGAATAATGCTTTGGAGAGAGATGGAAAAGAGAAAAACAGGATCCAGGTGTTCCATGCAAAGCGTGCACAAGGTTACAAACTAAACGTGTAAAAGTATAGCATGGCTCACTTCACATGGCAGTGGCTCGGGCTGGTTCCCTAGGCTATGGGCAGGAAAAAAAATGATTTTAGGGGTAGAGACCTTCAAACACCAAATTTTTGCCCGGGTCGACCAAGCTTGTTGCCAGTCCCATTGCACTAGTATCAGAGTGTCGTGGCTCAAATTCCACGGGCTTTTGCCAAGGTTACCTCACTCCTAGTTGGGATGAATGTAGACGGGAAAACAAAATAGTTTGAGTATTTAAGACCGTAAAAGACCAAGATTTTGGTGGAGTCAGCCAAGCTTTCCGTTGGTTTGCTACAAAAGAATGAAGACTACGTGATTATGAAGACTCCATATACTTCTTTGCTGGATTGCTAGTATGTTTCCCTCATGTGCACCTTTTGTGCAAGTGAGTTTGCAGGTTAGACTTGTCCGCTACGACATTCAAGGGCACAAGGAATGTTACAACTCGTCAAATCATGTTTTTTTCCACTAATTGATCGGGTTGGTTTGAAAAGAAGAAAACAAAGAAGAGTTATTATTGTTGTTGTAAAGCATTGTACCGGATTCACATTCTTCAGTTTTATACATCCTTATGACATAAGTTAGTAAGGTGCTTATACATCCAAGAATAAAACAAGATCCCCTATAAGCCAAAAGTTTATGTGGACCTCAAAATTTGCTCTAAGAGATGCCTTCCATAGCCTCAAAGAACCTCATTAACTCCTCATCAATGCAAAAGTATGTAAGGACTTCCTTTGTAATGAAAAACATTATTTGTAACTTCCATGTTAGTGTTGGTTAAAGGAAGAAGTGGAGAAACATGTTCGTTTTTTTGTGGAAAACAATGCACATTCATAAATGTGTTTTCAATCAATGTTAGATACTTATGAAGTTTTTCTTTGTATAGTAGTGACTTTGGGCTTTTTATACAAAATCTTCATAAATTACATTGAAGCTTTTTGCCATGTTAAAAACAGTGTGTTTTGCATGAGTTGACCACAAATTCATTTTAAGTTCTTAAATTTTTGAATTCAGATCATTTGTTTCTCTATAGTAGCCAAAAACAAATTGATGGGCTGGCCCCTACCTGTACTATCAGTAGTACAAGAGTAGCGCCTTCAAAGCGATTATTGAAGCTGCACTTGCTGAAGTTCAAGCACTCCCTGACTCATATCACTTGGCGGATTCCATGATGTATGGATTCCTTTCTCTTCAAGAACCTATGTTTGAACGCGGACAAACAACACTTCTATCGGATTCTTGGCAAGTTCCAAAGTCTTGGCATCATTTTGGAGCGATGTAGAGAGCAGAAACAATATTTAATTTTGCAAAAAAACGGCACGTGATTGATGGTGATGAGTCACAATTCTTTCTTGCCTTGGTAACAAATTATTGTGTTACCATGTAACAAAAAAATCTCAAGATAACAAGTTGTTAAGTGAGCGAGTGGGTAAGTAAGCAAATAAGGTATGGGGACATAGCCAAAAAATGGAGGGAAAGAGAGATAAGAGAAAGAGAGAGGAAGATAGAGAGAGAAAGAGAGAGAGAGAGAGAGAGAGAGAGAGAGAGAGAGAGAGAGAGAGAGAGAGAGAGAGGG
>SZWC01017027.1:43636-56555 GCA_023375785.1 Penium margaritaceum
AGAGAGAGAGAGAGAGAGAGAGAGAGAGAGAGAGTGGGAAACACGAGGGAGAAAGCAAGAAAGAGAGATAACAAGAAAGGGAGGAAAGCCCATTGAGCAAACTTTGCCAGCACACAAAGAAGCTTCATGACAGGGGCCTAGCGACCCCTTGATTTCTTTTTTGTGCCATTGGGATTAAACATCGTGAATTCACCACGTGTTATTTTAATGAGAAATAACTAAAATAGAAGGGGGAAAAAAAGAAAAAGAGAGAACAGGAGGGGAGATATTAGGTCATGGAAAATGTCAAAAGAGAAATGGGCCCAGATTAATGGGAATGATTGCATTGAGGCACATTTTGTGGCACATAGTTGGCCTTGCATTTGTTCTTTGACCCGTTTTGGACACATAACACAGTGTCCCATCTGTTTATGAGGGTAGTATGCTCGTTCTTAATACAAAAATACATTGATAATACACTAAATGTGGGACTTTTGTTTATGTGGAACGCTGGACCTTCACATCTATGAGAGTGGATCCAGTGCGTGAGGGTAGTCTATGAGGACGGTGTTTTTGTTACCCATACAAAAAAAGCATTGATGACGCACTTCGTGCGTGATCGTATTACATGGATTGTTGGACCCCCATCCCCATGTGGGAGTCTAGGTCTCAAGACAGTGTATGAGGGTAGTGCATTTGTTCCCTTCATAAAAATACACCAATCATGCATTTAGTGCGTGATTGTCTTTCATGGACTCTTAGACACCCACCTCTATGGGAGAGTTCAGTGCATGCAGGTAGTGTTGAGGTGCACTCATTTTCCATACAAAAATACTCCAATGACACACTCAAGTTGTTCTGTCCTAAATGGAATGTTGAANTTCCACCCCTATGGGGAGGGGTCCAGTGTGTTGATGTACTACATGAGGAAAATGCAACTTTTAGCCACAAAAAAATAGAAATTGCAAAATCAATGCATGCTTTTTTCCTACATAGAAGAATGGACCTAGATAATTCTGTAGGAATTGTATAGCGCATACAGAAGCGTACAATATTCTATGCTTGAACTTTTATGGTACACTTCATTTTTAATTTTCCTTCTTGGTGCGAGCACACTAAAGGATTGCACTGGAAACCTCGTGCATGAATGTGACACCATTGAGCATGTATGTTATCCTTGGTGCAAGGAATAGCTCAAAGAAATAACAACGAATTGACAAAGAAATCAAACTCATCCATGACTTGTAAGACCACGTGCCTTTTGGTGACCACGGGAAACTCTTGATACATATTATCACATATGGTGACAATTCACATTTAAATGTTGATGAAAAAATCTATAGCACCTAACATGTCAATTTTTTTATACACATAACCACATTCATATGAACCTCCATCAGAAGCGGCTTTCCCTGCATTGCCATTGTCATTGGTGGCACGGTAACCATCTAGTTAACGCTAGTATTCCCAATCATTCTCACATTTGGTAGCATTGCTTTCATTGCCTAAAAAGTTACATATTCTCCTCCGACAGCCTCTTGTGATCATCATGGACCTACACCCATCTTGCCTCTCATTTATAACCAATCCCCCCAAAACCATTCACTCCAAAATCAATGCACATGCACGGTACACATACAAACGAATGTACAAGGTACCTTCCTATACATAAGGCACAAAATTTTGGAAGCTTCCTAGAATCATCCCTATTCCACTTTCAGTCCTATGAAATCTCCTAGAACTTTACTAGGAGAGATAGAGAGAATGAGAGAGAGATAGAGAGAGAAAGAAAGTGTGTGTGTGTGTGTGTGTGTGTGTGTGAGCGAGAGAGAGTGAGTTAGAGAGAGAGATAGAGAGAGAGAGAGAGAGAGAGAGAGAGAGAGTGGGTGAGTGTGTGTGAGAGAGGGAGAGAGAGAGAGGGAGAGGGGGAAGAGGGAGAGAGAGCATTACAAAGTTATCTAGCTATTACAAATGAACCCAGTGGAATGGAGGGAAAGGGACATGTGAGTAGGGAGAGGGGGAGGGGGGATGAAAATCTGTATGAGGTGATTGTATTGGGTAGTGAACACATAGTCTAGTGAAGTCTTGAAATAATTGTGCACTTGTGTATCAATTTTCTACACCAACTATCCTAGTGGATCGACACATGTGTGTGTAGGAAATGGTAAGGGGAGAAGGTGGGAGGGAGGTACTAAAAGGAAATGTGTACGTGATGGANGGAGAAAAGTGTATGAGGTGAGTGTATTGGGTAGTGAAAACATATTCTAGTGAAGTATTGAAATTTTTGTACACTTGTGTATCAATTTTTTACACCACCTGTCTTTGTGGAAAGAGACACGTGTGTGTAGGCAAGGGTAAGGGACATGCGTGTTGGGAGAGGGGGATGGTGGCAAGGGGGGAGGAGAAAAGTGTATGAGGTGAGTGTATTGGGTAGTGAATACATATTCTAGTGAAGTATTGAAATAATTGTAAACTTGTGTATTTATTCTTGACACCATCTTGCTCAGTGGACAGAGACACGTGTGTGTAAGACATCCAACTACCTAGTACATATGTGTATGAATATGATACACTTACCATTCGAAAATTAACAGAGTTCCCCATACACTTGTCCCATATAGCTTTACCTCTCCTCTTCTCTATCAATGATCACACCAAGGAATACATCCAACTACACCATACACATGTGCATGAATATGATACACTTGCCATAGGACAGTGGTACACTAACCCATACACTTGCCCCAAACACTTTTCCCTCCTCCCCCCTTCCCCTTCCTTCCCTTTAGTGATCACTCACACCAAGGAAGAGATCCAAATACATAGTACACATGTGTGTGAATATGATACACTTACCACCTAGATTGTGATGAATTACCCCATACACTTGCCCCATACACTTTTCCTTCCTCTCCCCCCCTTCCCAATCAGTTTCCACTCACACCAAGGATGGCATCCAAATACAGAATACACGTGTATGAATATGATACACTCACCTCTCGGACATTGATACACTTCACCATACACTAGTCCCATACACTTTTCCCTCTACACCTCCTTCTCCCTATTAGTGATCACTCACACCAAGGAAGATATCCAACTACACAATACACATGTGTATCTAAATGATACACTTACCACCCGGATAGTGATACACTACCCCATACACTTGCCCCATACACTTTTCCCTTTGCCCCTCCCTCCCTTCCCAATCAGTGATCACTCACACGAAGGAAGAAATCCAACTCTACAATACACATGTGTATAAAGTTAAGACACTCACTACCCAGAAGGTGATACACTACCCCATACACTTTCTCCATACAATTTTCCCTCCTTCCCCCCCTCCCCTCCCTATTAGTGATCACTCACACCAAGGAAGAAATCTAACTACACAATACACATGTGTCTGAATAAGTTACACTTATCCTCAGGAAAGTTATACACTACCCCATAAACTTGTTCCATACAATTTTCCCTCCTCCTCCCCCCTCCATTCTCTCCTTGTCAATGATCACTCACACCATGGAAGACATCCAACAACACAAAACACATGTATATGAATATGATACACTTACCACCCGGACGGTGATACACTACCCCATACACTTGCCCCATACACTTTTCCCTCCCCTCCCCCTCCCTTTCCTATTGGTGATCACTCACACCAAGGAAGACATCCAACTACACAATACATATGTGTATGAATATGATACACTTACCACCCGAACACTTATTCACTGCCCAATACACTTGCCCCATACACTTTTCCCTCCTCCTTTTCCCATTTCCCCACACTAGAAAACCCCCAAGAAACAACCATGAGAACACAAGCAAGCTAATACAGAGGTCCACGTGTGTATTAAAAGACATCAATTAACTATACCTCTTGTCTCTTTGTCAAATCATTGTTGGAGGCCAACCTCGCACATTGATGATAAGGCAATAACCAGAGGAACATTAACAAAGACGTTACACCGGATGCAAGTATGACTTCACATGGCAAACTCATCATGTACATAATATCTATTGCACAGTTCAATGGAGACACCATTATGAAGGGTCCTCATCAACAAGTGAACCTAGATGGTACTGTTAGCAAACCACACTATATGGTTTAGCCTATTTTCTGATGTTTTTCATCAAACCTAAGAAATACACCCTTTCAGAACTCTATATACAGATTGCGCATCCAAGGTAGATGTCTAGAAGCGAGCGTAACCATTGTCCTTGAATCCTACTCTTAAAGCTCATATGCACATGAAAAACAAAAAGGAATATGTGTTGAAGTTAAGAAGTTTGTAAGAATTTTAAAAGAAAAAGTATGTTTTTCCATAGAAAATTTGGATGAAGCATGTGACACGCCAATGAAAAATTTGAAAACAATATGGAATACAATGTACTCAAAAGACTTGGAGTGCAAACGTGGTTTAAAACTTTATATCAGATTTATATTGCAACATTTTGTGTTCTTGTGATAACTTTACCCCTTACACCGTGCCATCTTTGGACATGGTGCGAAATAATGCCACTTGCAAGAAAGCTTCATTGCTTCTCAAGCTAATAGATCACTTCCGTAGTAGCCACGTGTGACTTTCACTTGAAGGAAAACTTGAATGTTGCTCTCAAACTTTAGGCTTTCTTCATTGTGCACATTTTGACGCAAACTTATGAATATGGTCAACAGTCCTGTGAATGTTTGTGTTGATTGTTATGTTAAATCCAAATTTGACGCACAATAAACATCACTTTCAACTATTCAAAGACTGTTGCTTACACCCATTCACAACCATTTTATCGTTCGTTGCAAAAGTAAATCCTCCATTTTGGCCCACTGGACGGCGGACTGAGTAGGTATTTCCCCTTTGTGAACCGTGACCCTCTATCCTAATTTTTCAACAGTAATTATTTATCAAAATCTATTTAACAACCAATAGATTATTATACCTTTCACATTATCTATCCGCTACATTACTGAGATACAATTTTCTATGACACGACTTTGAGGGTGGTTTCACCATGCAAAGAGACACCCCCTCCTCAAAACACAATTTATTAAGGATTAAATTTAGTGGACATACAGAAAAGTGAAAAATTTATATACAGGTGTGATTCAAACAAAACTCAAAGTTCAGATAGATGTCGAAGTTCAAAGTACTAAAAAATGAGTTTTCAAATCTTCTAGCGCTCATTATACACATCCACAATACAATCCATCAATAAAATCAATGATGGAGGGGTTGTGGAACCCTGCCTCCTTGTAGTTTTCAAGGACTGGATATGACAAATGTCTTAAAAATCACCACTTTTTGGCATTTGTACAAGGTTCATGAGCATGTTTCCCAAAACCCGT
Source organism: Penium margaritaceum (assembly GCA_023375785.1). NCBI lineage: Eukaryota > Viridiplantae > Streptophyta > Zygnematophyceae > Desmidiales > Peniaceae > Penium > Penium margaritaceum. Next base: position 48,969 of record SZWC01017027.1, read on the forward strand.
CTGGTGGGTGTACCACCAAATCAAGGTGTGGATTGTAGTATCATCCTGCAACCTGAAGCATGCTTACCTACTTATTGGACATACAGCATGAGCAATGCACACTTACATGAGCAAAAGAATGATCTTGAAAAGATGAAGGAGCAATTGTTAATCATTCACTTCTTTCTTCTCAAAACGGTGTCAGTGTTGTTCATGCAGAAAATTAGGAGGGAGATTCACGTTTACGTGAAACATATGGCATAGAACAGACTGAGCATCACCAAAGAGTATGTTTTTCAACAAACTAAGGATTTTTTGGTTGTTTTGAAAAACACCAGCGATGTTACTTCACAAAGATCGCCCTTTGGTCCACCAACCACCTGATTTGCATTCTGGAATATAATGAGGAGAAGATGGTATTCCACACATGTTACGACCATTATGTGTTTTTTGTGATGCCTTTTAAGCTGACCAACACATGGTTGTTATGAGTAACATCTCATCTGTTGTGAGTGGTCACTTTATAACTATAATTTCACCATCACGTGTGATGATCTGTATGATGAAACGTTGTCTTTTCCGTTTGATGTTTTTATCAACTAATGGTTTTTTTCTGTGCACTCAAGTTCTGAATTGTGGGTTGCCAACTAGTGTGTTGACGCGATTCCAGCTATTTCAGCTGACTGTTTGTATTTTGAAGCTCACGTTGAGGTGTAGACCACTGAATGTCATAGAAAATATTTTTGAACATCCGTCTGTTGCTTCTGAGGAGATGAAACAGCGACGCAAACTTCGCGGTGAAACCGCGGCTTGCTATAGTAATTGAGATGTTAAGATTGCATTGACGTCATTTTTGTACAGTTGGCTATTTTTGCAAAAGTGTGCAGTGAAACTCGTAGCAACATGTATGTTCTCTTGACCGGGCGCTCTTCAATCGCATTTGCAGCGCACATATTGTGGCTTTTTTTCATTATAGGCTTTCTGAGCAGAACAGTTGTAAGCTCGTTGAAAATGAGGTTCCAAAAAAAAAAATCGAGGGAGTGGTGAAACTCAAACATCCTATGCGGGTGGGTCAAGCGATGGAATGATCGAGCCGTTCATTTGGTGTGATGAAAATATTTCGATGATCGCATGACATGTTGACTCACCAATGGTCCAAACGCTAGTGACAGGGGATCACATCATTTTTGTAGTTTAGCGTTAATCGAAGTCGCGAGTGAGTTTCTTCCATCGGGCTGCGTTCATCAGCAATACAACTTCACACCCTCGGACGCTTGGGATCGATTATTACTAAACGGACCCTAAACAGTTGGAATGCGATTAAAATCGACATGTATCTCTTATGTCGTCGTTTCCGGCTTGTGTGTCAAACTTCACCATTCAGCGTCATAATTCTTCCCCCTTTTAGGAGCATTCGTGGAAGCAAGGCTATAAGAAAAAGCTTGGTGCAGCGCAAGCTGTCTGATAGCAGTCGGCAGGGCTCACAAAGTTTGGGGCCAATCCGGAAACAACTAATTGTGCAACCGTATAAGCATAACAAATTCAGTTTCGAAGAAAAGGCACAATCCCATTGAAGGGTACCCGGACTGGGGGGATTAAAACAAGCTCTCGGATGGAAAAAACCGTTCCGGATGTTCCGACATACACCGACCAAGGGATAATTCGCTGAACCTCGTCGCGACAAAAATAGTCGACCAGTATTTGAAAAAAACAGGACATTCGCTCGCGAAGACTTCTCCAGTGCGACCTTGATTATCGGCAACCGACCGCCGCACGATGTCCGACGGCCGTGACATTTACAAATTCAATACAAAAGCAGGTTTTAAGTGCCAAACTTCAATGAACACGGATATTAAGCACAACATACCTCCGTATATAGCTTGGCAACTTCCTCAATTACTCGCCCTTTGTTGGTTTCTTCAGTGCAAGACATAAAGTAGTTGAAGAATGCATGTGTACACTGATGAGTCTTGAATCTCCTAATTGACAAGTGTGAAGTATGAAAACGACCGCACTACCCTTAGTATTTCGCGCCTTATTTTGAACTTACCAACCAATCGTATCATGTCCAGATTGTATCTTTGACATACATCCTATCAAGGTCAACCATCTTAACCCACGTTCTTTCTCTTTTTGTGTCATCATGTGGAAGAGAAGTCTTTAATTTCTCTTCAATCAAATCTCAGCCGTGTTTCACAACAAAACAAGGCATGAGAAAAAAGAGTTATGAGGAAGTCCGTTTAAAGTCACATTTTAACTCCAAAAATGGGTTTTGATAGGCATTTATAATTGTAAATGTTTGGGACTACCTGCCTCAGATGATTTAAAGAGCAATTTTACGAGTAATGTCAAATGAGAATCCTTTCTTCACTATAAAAAAGAAATGAAATACCTGAGTTTTGTGCAATGCCATAACCGACTGAAAACATTACGCCATTTACTATTTACTCACCATACGCTAGACACGTGCAATTTGTTTTGAGAGACTCAACTTTCCCCATAATTGTTGAGATGAACCTCTCAAACTAGTGAGACGTAAAATACCCAAGAATGAAGAGGGGACGTGTTTTAATCAATATTTTATGTATGTTTTGAGTGGGAAGTTGGATACATGATGATAATACTTTAGTTTTAATATGTGGATCTAAGATAAACTTACTTGTTTTACCCGTTGAATTGTGTGGAGCTATGGGATAAGTAATGTGGTGCATTATCTTTTGAAGTGGGCTATTATGCGACCAAAAACAACTTTTGTTTCTTTCTTGTAAGAGCTTGTGTTAAGACCAAAAGCAACTAAGGGACAAGATGTTATGCTTTGTATTATGTTCCTCGACATGTACATTCTGACAAGAAAAGACACTTCTGGTAAGTATAGAGGACAAGAGATACTTGGATGTTGGTTGGATGAAATCGAGGCCTAGAAGTGAAGATGAAGATGAAGATTTTGAACAGTGCTTTCCACAAGAAAGAGTGAAAACACTTGAGTACACGTGAAAAAAAAAGGTTTGACATCAGTGCAACAATTCTTGTTTTGAAGGCTAAATTGAATGTTTGAGGTATGTTACTTTGATATGAAGGTTTGGATCATAGAGCTCACCTTTTGTGATGGCTTGAAGTTTTATCTTTAAATCATTCTTCTTTGAACCAACTTGGAGTTGTGGGCTTGTGGTAATAGGGTCTGAGACGATGCCAAAACAAATGCATTAGGGGAAGGGTGGTCATGTTGTGAGAATTTTTTTCTATTCAAGCATCCTGATGAAGATGGAGTTCCCTACAAACTTAGATGTTTATATTCATGTAAACAACACACAAGTAACAATCAATCCCTTATAAGACATGTCTATCTAGTTGTGTAGAATGGTGCCATGAATTTTTCACAAAATGTTGTACATCAGGTTAATCTCGAGTTTATCATAGCAATAGACCATTTTTTCTCCTTCAAAAGTATCCATATGTTACTTTGCCACTTAAAAGAATGCCATCCCATTTCGGGCACGGTTTTCAAAAAGAGCAAAACGTTGGGTCCTTTAAGCTGACTATGGATGCTGTGGATTGACTAGATATTTGCCAAATAATTGATCAACTCCATGCATTAATCCATCCAAGCTAATGAGGATGAAAAAATACTAACATTTAAAGATGTGTGGACACATGGGCTAGAACTCCGTTTTGTGCCAAAAACTAGTTTCCAATAATTTTATTCCCCGGTGAGGGTTTGAAAACAAGCTATGCCTTCATGTAGGCCAAGGCTTGATGGGCATGAATAACCTTTTTTCTATTCTCCCCCTTGACATGATCACTATCATATTTTTGTTACTTTCCACTCCCAAACTAGGACTCGAAGAATATCATTCATGAATCTTTGTCACTACTTTGAGAACAAAAGAACAAATAACTCTCTCGACTAGTGTGAATATTTGTCTCACCTCTTTGACATGAAATAAGACCTACCATGAACATACGACGATGGTGGAGAAGAAAGGACCATCCACTTAAAGCCGTAGGGACTCATGAATATTAAGGGGCAAACCCGAGACCCACGACACAAAACCCTGTATTATAACCGCCTACTTTTAAGACAAAGCTCTGAATCCTTGCTAACGAAGGAGATGTACTAGATGAGAGCGGTACAAGGAACGTTAGGAGCAACTTTTATTATATTGTTTTTGGTAGCAACGGGTACCTTGAAAGGGCGTTGATCTCCATACGGATACTCGGGTTGCAACTCTTTGTTGTGCGCACCTCTGTGTACACACCAAGCAGCAGTTATAACTAAGAAAAATTATGCATCAAGACATTTCTTTTCTTTCTCATCACAAGCGAGGGAAAACCATCAAGGAAAGACATGGAAGGGACGATTTGAAGCCGTTAATAGGTCGATCAAGCAGGCACGGAGAATTCATGTTTATAAAGAATAAATATCATAATGACAGGTTTTGTTGTAATAAGCTAACGACCCCAGGTTAGTGATATTTAATACAAGTATGTCAAGGAAGATGTTTGAAAAAAAACCTTACAGTTGGAAATTTCTAAGAAGTTATGCGATTTAACAATTTGACGACTCTCGTGCTTTAGAAGAAAACATGACCAGTTATGTTAATGGCCAACCATTAGCAAAAACACCACTAAAAAGACCAAAAAAAATTCACGTCTATTTTTTATCAATAACATAGATTGCAACGTACAAGAATAGGCTTTTGACTTCTGAAAGACAAGAATATGCCGACTAGTTGCCAGGAAGTCCCCACTCACCGCGTGTCGTGTTACATGCATACAATTGTTCTGTGCATAGCATTTTTTGTTTTTAAGGAGAGTTCACATGACGTTTACTTTGAATGATTACAGTGATGTTTGTATAAATGATTATCCATAAACTCAATCATTCATGTTGTCAAAGACAACGCAGACGCCAATAGATCAAGAGATCTAACGACTTTTTAAGTCTTTTAAAGTGCTAAAATATTAATCATAAAGTTCATTATTTTCTCCGTACAATAAGAAGAAAGCTGAAGCAGTTATGGAATCAATGTTTGAAATAGTAAATGGATCGAAAAGTCTTATGGCTACTGATCATCCCTTCAACATTCTTCCTTAGCTGTTTTTGACCGATTGTAATTGAAGAAAAACAAGGCTTCTCTTCTACACAACTGTTGAGCGATGTTTCGTGCAGTCAACGATGCACAATTTCTTTAACCGATGGCCCCCTAAAACTATTGCACAATATGCAAAATGGAGGATCGCACGACTAAGAGGTTGCTTAGACTTCAACCGATGCCCCCCCTACAAAAAGTACGAGAAAACATTTCAGCATTTTTATCATTTTTCTCTAATGCGTACAGGTGTCTTGATGGAGGCTACCAAGGTCAAACTCCGGTTGGTGTGCGGTGGTTCACATTTTCCTTAAAAACAAATCTTCTTTGAGCGACGCAGCTTAAACCTTAGCGATATTGCAAAAGCAACAGAAGTTATTTGTGCGACGCTCGGTTCAATCCTTAAAAGTTTGTTGTTTTTTCCACAAACGGAAGATGAGCAGCGAATATTGCACCAAAGCCCACCCTACTCTTGGGTAGGGTGGACTCATGTGGGATGATGCCAATTATGTGGGTAGCAATTGGCGGATGCTTCTGTTCGCGGTCCGCCAAATCGGAGACCCACCAGGTGCCCACCCGTTTGACTGACCAATGGTTGAAGTCTGACAAACCTTCAAGATTCGCACCTCAAAAAACCGTCACAACCGACTAAGAATGACATCAAGAAAGGGGGTGCTTTCTTCTGCATCTTTGATAACGCGAGGCCGCAATGCCACCAACTTAAATCACACACACAATCACTCAAACTAAGTCACGGCACACTCCACTACCACTCCCTATCCACCTCCGCACATTCTCTCCACAAGCAAGCTGCCTACCTTGCCAAATCAGTCTCACCCTCCTCAACTTGGGAAGGAAGCCCACTACCTCATTCTCCTTACAACAAAAAACCCCACCTCCTCCAAGGGAACTTTGGAAGGAAGCCCGCTTTGCCCCGTCTCTTATGAGTCCACTCTTGCTTCCCTCCCTTCAACATCCCATTCCCCTTGGGTGACCAAACGCCCCATCTTGTTCCACATCGTCCCCCCTTCCACCTTCAAGAATACGACTGCCTTCTTCTCCCCTCCTAACGCCCCCCACCTTGCTCATGAGCTGCCCAAATTGCTCAAGGGGGGAATGGTTTTTTCTCATGCCCCTCTATCCACACCCACCTCTCCTTCTCTTCTCACTCTTGCAAGGCATGCTACTCCCTTTGAGCGTGGTACCTTGCCCACTGGCACTTGTAGAGGTCCATGCATGTGGTGGTTTTCCAACTTTATGAGGTTAAAGTTGAAGTTTCGTTACTGGGTTAGAGTCCCACACTACGTAAAATGGTACCTTTATCAGCTCTCCTAAGAGTATAAAGGGCTCTTGCGTAAGTCGTCAGCGAAACACGCTTTGGGGTTGCATGTGCAGGGTGCGGATTGAATGAATTTCCTCCGTGTGGTAACCAAAACACAAGGATAAAGCTATAAGAACTGCCTCTTTTGACTACACCCTTGAGGTGGAGTCATGCCCGCATTTTCTTGTTATTTCCGGATTGCGTAACAAGCCCCCATCAAGTAGAAACACTTGGGAATGGAAGCTCTATTCTTTTGAATGCCTCTCTCGACCTGCTAATGGCAATGGTGGCAGCCACCTGCCACAACATGAAGGCAAATAGTCAAGATTAACGTGAAATGAATAGCCGCGATGTCTGTACATTCGCTCATTGGATTCTCTCCAATCCAAATCTTTCCGCAAAAGAGGCGACCCAATCCTATGATTATAACAGAAGCGCTACACTCAAAGATAGTATATCAAAAGAAATGGAAAGGTTTCTCATTATAGTTGTTGGAAACCGTAAACAAATACGAGCATCCATTGTGGCTGCCTCGAAGTTGAATCATGTTTCCACCAAAAAAGAAGAGGAGGGGGGAGCATAGAGAAAGGTAGAATAAGGAAAGGAGTCTTTTTGGACAAGGAGAGAAAGAGGTGTGGAGAAAAGCACTGAGGGTCCAAGGAAATGAGAGTTACTGGGAGATAGGGAGAGGGGGAAAGTTTAGATCAAGAGAGCGGTAGAAATAGAAAGGTACAGATGGGTATATAGGGTGAGGAGGAAGGATTAAGAGGAGGTGTACGGGGGAAAGGAAAGCAGAAAGAAGTGAGTAAGAGTGCTATAGGGAATGAGAGGGAGTGTGAGAGGATGGAGAGAGAGAGAGAAGGGAAGGACGCGATGGCGGACTGAAAGAGAGAGAGGGACAGGAAGGGGGAGGGAAGGAGAAAGAGGAACAAAGAGAGGGGAAGAGAGTTGGGGAGAGTGCTTGAAAGATACATGTATGGAGAGTGTACGCGAGAGAGAGGGAGAGAGAAAGAGTGAGGGCCTTCCTACATGCACACACACCCACTCCTATGCCCTCCTGACTACATGATACACTCACACACACACGCCCACTCGTAGGCACACACATAGTCAATCCCACTGAGGAACACACCCTCACACACACACACACACACACACACACACACACACACACACACACACACACACACACACACA
>SZWC01017028.1:2166-21341 GCA_023375785.1 Penium margaritaceum
TGTGTGCGTGTTTGTGTGTATGGATGAGTGAGTTAACTTTTTGGCATGGTGGTCTGGTGGTCGGAGCAGAAGTTGACGTGGTTTTGGGAATGGAGCACACTGACTTGTAGGTTTTTCTAATGTATGTTTTTTTTTTGGGTGGATGTGTGCAGGAATAGAGGATGTGCACAATGACGCTCCTGGAATTAGCAGTTGAAACATTTTCACGCACTTGAATTGTTCACTCTGGAGACAAGATTAGTTGTCCATATTTTAATCCATAGTGTTTCTAACTGTTATGATGCATGGGGCTGCATTGGTCACTGCGTAACGGTGTTGTTGTTACCAGTAGCATACACGAGGTTGTCGTAATGTTGTGTGCAAGCCTGTCTGAAATGCTGGGATTTTTCCCATACCACTCTCATTGATACTGTTGCGAGAACATTTTACCATGTCCTGTCATAGACTTTGCATGTCTGCTATGCTTTAATCCGTCCAACGCATGGGCTTTCCATGCTTGTTTGAAATCAGTAAAACAGTGAACAATAGACTGTTGCCTGTTTACATGGATGTTGACACTTGTGCTCTGTGTTGAATACGTCAGGAGGAGGGTGAGGCCGGAGGAGAGAGGATGGAGGAGAGAGGAGGAGAGAGGTGGCGGGTGGTGGGAGGGCCAAATCGGGGAGTTAGCTGCAACCGAGAGCCGGGTGGCTCTTGGTTCTTGTGAGGGGACACGCCGGGAGCTAGCCGCGGGGCCAACTTCGGCTCTCGGCTGTGTGAGGGGGAGGGAGCTCTTGAGAGATGTGAGGGGGATGGCTCTCGAGAGCTGTGAGGGGGGGATCAAGGCGAGGGACTTAGACTGGAGCGGGGATCGAGGCGAGAGTTGGAATGGTTTTTGGAAAAGAATGAGCAGAACGAGCGGGCCATGCTGATCCCTATCGGATCGCGTGGTTTGCAACACAGCGTGGCGAACCACACACAGTGCACATGACTCGCTAGAGCAAAACATCAAGCGCAACCTCAGAAACACGCAAACGGTGTGACCTCCGTCGCACGAGGAACAAGAATGCAAAGTAGGCTACAATACACCACAGAAGAGTACGAATAATGTAGGTGCGCTAAAAACATTTGCTACTTTTACACGATGGCGCAAGCAAGGGAAAGTGGTGCAAGCGGAATGCTTGAACACCACAACACTAGCAACAACAAGTAGAGAGAGACGGCCAGGAGAGACAAAGCGTATGCCACCAATACGAAGAGGAGGTGCACAAAGGAGACATCAGCCACGCCCCAAAGCATGAGGTCCGGCGAGGGCACCGACTTGCATGCCACCAGAAGCACCCAGCTGGGAGCACCCCCAGAAGCACCCGCACAGGCACACACCGCCAGAAGCACCCCACCAGAAGGACTCCAATAGAAGCACTCCATCAGAAACACCCCATCATCAGCACCAGTCCAGAATCACCCGCACAGGCACACACCGCCAGAAGCACCCCACCAGAAGGACTCCAATAGAAGCACTCCATCAGAAACACCCCACCATCAGCACCAGTCCAGAAGCACCCGTCTAGAAATGCCCCAGCCAGGAGCACCCCACGATGAGTACCACTCTAGGAGCACCCCACCAGAAGTACTCCACCAGAAGCACCCCATCATCAGCACCAGTCCAAGAGCACCTGTCCAGAAGCGCCCCATCTAGGATCACCCCACAAGAAGCACCACTCCAGGAGCACCCATCCAGAAGCACCCTACCAGAAGCACCCTGCCGGTGCACCCCTCCAAGAACGCCACACCGCCAGGAGCGGCAACCCAGAAGCACCCAACGAGGAAGGGGGGGGGGTAGCTCCATAGTAGAGAGTCAAGGGCCTGCACCCCAACGCACAGAGGCACACGACGACAGAGACACACACAGGACACGAGGGGNCACCCGCACAGGCACACACCGCCAGAAGCACCCCACCAGAAGGACTCCAATAGAAGCACTCCATCAGAAACACCCCACCATCAGCACCAGTCCAGAAGCACCCGTCTAGAAATGCCCCAGCCAGGAGCACCCCACGATGAGTACCACTCTAGGAGCACCCATCCAGAAGCACCCTACCAGAAGCACCCTGCCGGTGCACCCCTCCAAGAACGCCACACCGCCAGGAGCGGCAACCCAGAAGCACCCAACGAGGAAGGGGGGGGGGTAGCTCCATAGTAGAGAGTCAAGGGCCTGCACCCCAAAGCACAGAGGCACACGACGACAGAGACACACACAGGACACAAGGGGGGGAGGAGAGGGTTGGGACGGGACAGGAGAATGGACAGAGATGGATGGGAGACACCAGGCCGGCGGCGAGGGGCAGCGAGTGCAGAAGAACCTGCAAGGGACAGACACCCAGAGGGAAGAAGCTGAGAGCAAGGGAAGAAACAGAGATGCAACATAAGAGAAATCATCGAGCATAGGACAAAACAATGCAAGCGAGGGTAATGAAAAGAAAGGAAGAGTTTCAGTCTAACAGGGACAGGGTACAAAGGCCGACAACAGTGATACTCGAAGTGAAGTCAGGCTGATGGAGAGCCTTCGTGAGAAAGTCCGTAAGCTGGAATCCGGCAGAGATGAACTAGAGAGAGACATCACCGGACGCAACAACGTCGCGCACGTCGGGGTGCTCAACACCGATGTGCTTGGTGCGACAATAAAGTGGAGAGGCATTCCTGGCAATGGCCAACCCACTCTCACTATGCTTGTAGAGGGGCACAGCCAAGGTGGGGAGGCGATGCTTACCGAGAAGGCGACGGAGCCACACCGCCTCAGTGGTAGCACCACCTAGAGCCATGTACTCAGCCTCCCTAGTGCTACGAGAAACACAACCCTGCTTCCTGCTATGCCAGGAGGCAGTAGCAGTGCCAAGGAGAAAGGTGAAGCCGTAGTGGCTACGAGCGTCTGAGTCGCGGACATAGTCACTATCAACATAGCCCTCCAAGAGTGGCATGCCAGACCCAGCCTAGAAAACGAGGCTAGCTTGGGCAAAACCGAGGACGTAGCGAAGGACGTACGCGGCCACCAAGAGATGAGTCATGTAGGGCTTGCGGGTATACTAGAAAAGGACATTCACCGCATAGGCGACGTCCAGACGGGTAGTGCCAGCCACGGACGTGAGCGCATCAATGATGGCCTGGAAGGTGACGGCGGATTCCAGCGTACCCGAGTCTGTGTTGTGGGCCACATCAAGGGCAACCTGGGTGCCCGGCAACATGGGTGGGAGGCAACAGGGAGGGGGCTGGAGAGGTCCACAATAGAGGCGAAGTGGTGTGCGAGGGTCTTGACATAACACTCTTGATGGACCAACAGACACCTGGGGGAGTCGCTCAATCTACATCCCCAAGAATATGGCCACAAGGCCAAGATCCTTCATGTGGTACACCAAGGAGAGGAGACCCTTTGCCTCGGAGATCGCTGAGGAGGAAGGAGAGGGGATGAGGAGGTCAAACACATACACGAGAATGAAGGCAGGCACGAAAGTCGTACCACCGATGAAGAGGGACGGGTCGGACTGACTAGGACGGAAACCGCCGTGGACAAGGGTGGACGAGTGTTCCTTGTTCCAACAACGAGGAGACTAGCACAGAGCGTAGAGCGCACGATGGAGGTGGCAGACCCATCCGGTACCATCAGAGAAGCTAGGTGGTTGGCCCATATACAGCTCCTCGTCAAGATGACCATGGAGAAACGTGTTGTTCACGTCCATGTGATGAAACTCCCACTGAAAGTAAGCTATAACATAGATGATGATGCGACTCATCGTGAAACGACCAACAGGGGTGTAGGTGTCAATAAAATTGACGCCAGAGACCTAGGAGTAGCCCTTGGCACTGAGACAAGCCTCGTACCAGTCGAGGACACCCGAGGTGGTGAACTTCTTATGCAAGACCCACTTGGCCTTAATCGCCTTCTGACCGAGAGGAAGGTCAGCGAGCTCGAGTACACCATGCTCAGCCAGAGAAATAAGCGCTGCNGTCGTACCACCGATGAAGAGGGACGGGTCGGACTGACTAGGACGGAAACCGCCGTGGACAAGGGTGGACGAGTGTTCCTTGTTCCAACAACGAGGAGACTAGCACAGAGCGTAGAGCGCACGATGGAGGTGGCAGACCCATCCGGTACCATCAGAGAAGCTAGGTGGTTGGCCCATATACAGCTCCTCATCAAGATGACCATGGAGAAACGTGTTGTTCACTTCCATGTGATGAAACTCCCACTGAAAGTAAGCTACAACATAGATGATGATGCGACTCATCGTGAAACGACCAACAGGGGTGTAGGTGTCAATAAAATTGACGCCAGAGACCTAGGAGTAGCCCTTGGCGCTGAGACAAGCCTCGTACCAGTCGAGGACACCCGAGGTGGTGAACTTCTTATGCAAGACCCACTTGGCCTTAATCGCCTTCCGACCGAGAGGAAGGTCAGCGAGCTCGAGTACACCATGCTCAGCCAGAGAAATAAGCGCTGCGTCACAGGCTACATGCCAGGCAGCAGCATGCAAGCGAGCAAGAAAATCAGCAAAGGTGGGGGGATTGGACTCGTCAAGGGCAGAGGGAGGGGAGGAAGTGGAGGGGGCCAATGTGANGATGAAACTCCCACTGAAAGTAAGCTATAACATAGATGATGATGCGACTCATCGTGAAACGACCAACAGGGGTGTAGGTGTCAATAAAATTGACGCCAGAGACCTAGGAGTAGCCCTTGGCACTGAGACAAGCCTCGTACCAGTCGAGGACACCCGAGGTGGTGAACTTCTTATGCAAGACCCACTTGGCCTTAATCGCCTTCTGACCGAGAGGAAGGTCAGCGAGCTCGAGTACACCATGCTCAGCCAGAGAAATAAGCGCTGCGTCACAGGCTACATGCCAGGCAGCAGCATGCAAGCGAGCAAGAAAATCAGCAAAGGTGGGGGGATTGGACTCGTCAAGGGCAGAGGGAGGGGAGGAAGTGGAGGGGGCCAATGTGACCACAAGGACAAGCGCAGTAGACGCTAGTGCGCCGATGAAGCGATGGTCAATGAATGCATCGAGGGCATGGTGAAACTCCAGATGAAAAAATTGGTGACCGTTGGCGTGACCCAGATGGAAGGTGTAAGGCGATAGAGCCCGGGGTAGAGGGGGCACAACTGCGGAGGAGGACAGAGGTGAAGAGGGTAGGGGTAGACGAGAGATCGTCAGAGAGGGGAGAAGGGAGGAGGGAGTGGAGGGACGGAAGTCGCAGGGGCAGTAGACGAGGAAGCAGTAAGAGGTGTAGGGGAGATGAGCAGGGGAAGAGGTGATGATATGAAGAAAGTGGTTAGCGGGCAAGGGAGGGGAGGAGAGGAAGGAGGAGGTGGGATGGAGGGGAAAGTAGGAAGAGGCACAAGGGAGACTCGGGACGGAGAGGGAGGGGATGACGCATGAACTGGTGATGTAGGAGAGATTGAGGGAGAAATGACTGGGGCGGAAGATGAGACAGGGGAAAAGGAGGGAGGCTGAGGGATGATGGGGAGAGAGACAAAAATGTAGGTAAGAGCGCGAGCGGTGCGAGAGCGGGTGTGAGAGGAAACAAGTGAGTAGGGAGGAAGAGTGTCTATGATGAAACGAGGAAGTGGGGACGCAGAGGTGGGAGGGGCGGGGAGAGGCGCGTGGGGGGAGGGTAGAGTGGGGAGGGGGAGGAAGGATGGGAGGACGAGCCCAAGTAGCATGTGTCCGCATCCACAAGTGGGGACAAGAGGGGACACCGAGAAGGGAGTCCGGGCTAGGAACGGGTGGACGGGGGGAAGTTGCCGGAGGAGAAGATGAAGAAGAGAGGAGAGCGGGTGGTGAAGGGGACCGAGAGGGAGAAGGAGAAAGAGGGGGAAGGTTCTCCCAAGAACGGATATCAACAAGAGGAAGGAGGGCCGAGGGATGGGCAGAAGAGGCGACAGGGGGCGAGGATGGAGGGGACGACATCACAGCTACAAGGATGGGATCACCCACGAGATCGACAAGGGTGGACGCCCGTGGAGGGATGTCCTCTGGGACATCCTCAATGGAGAGGAGAACAAGATCTGCGCAGTGAGTGGGGGAATTAGCATGGGGAGAGCCCACAGCCTGAGCTGCGGTCAGAGCAGGGGGGATCCTGGACGGGGAGGGGGTAAGACCGGGAGGGGAGGCGGGAGATGGCACGGGGGACGGTAGGAGGGGAGGGAGGGAGAGATAGATGCCAGACCGCCGCGGCGGTGGGAGGGGATGCAAAGGAGGCAAGGAGGAGAGGTAGGTGCGGGAGATAGAGCAGGCGAAGAGGGGCGTGGTGGGACGGGAGGGGAGGTAGAGGAGGACGTGCTAGGGAGGAGAGGAGGGGAGACGGACACAGGAGGGGGCCCACCCGTGGAGGTGGGGACGAGCGGAGGAGAAAGGGAAGGAGCTACAGGACGGGGCGGTGGGGTAGAAGAAGAGGGCATGAATTAAGGGGGAACGGGGGGGAGGGGGTGAGAGGTCGGCGGTAGGACAGACGATGGTGTCACAAAGGGAGGAACAGGAGCGGAGGTTGCTGGATGCAGAGGAGATGAGGAGGGGGGCACCGAGGGAGGCAAAGAAGGGGAAGGGGCACCAGAAAACACAAGACCATTAGACGTGTAGGCCATGGCAAAGGTCGGGGAAGGGAGACAGTGATCTGCGCAGATAGTGTCGTAAGTCATCTGCTCGAAGAAGCGAGCGTGACAAGACTCAATGAGGCGGTGGGCTACTGGCTCCCAGAAGCGGTGTGCACGAGAATGAGGCGCAACCCCAAGGGTGATGCAGAGGCGGCTAGGTGAATCGAGCTTGCCAGACCGAGAAAGGGGAGCAAGGTAGACGGTGGCCATGGTGCTCCTAACCACGGCCTGACTAAGGTCGGTACGTCGACCAAAGAAAAGCTGGAATGGCGTGGTATTGGGGGCAAGAGGGCCATGCGGGATCCGGCTCCAAACCCACGTGCAATAATGGGCCACCTCAGACCACAAACTACGGCCTCGATCAAGGAAGCCATCCTCGGCCATCATCGTGCGGACATCCTCAACAGGCGTGGGGTTCCGGCGCTCGGCGACCCCATAGTGCTCTGGAGAATAGGGGGCAGAAAGCTCATGAACCACGTCCTCATAGTCAAAGAACGATGCTGTGTCACCAAGAAACTCGCCATCGCTGTCAGACCGAAAGTGCAGCAACTAGTGACGACTCTGTCGCTACACGGACACATACCACCACTAGATGGTCTGGCCAAAATCGTTCTTTTCTCGTAGAAAGAAGACCCATGTGTACCGAGAGTATTCATCGATCAAGCTGAGGACATATGTGGCGTGCTTAGGGAGAGACTCATCCTGGACAGAACCAAGGATGTCAGAATGCATGAGCTCGAGGAGAGTAGAATTGCGAGAGGGGGAGGACGAAAAGGAAGGCGATGCATCTTACCAACCGCACAAAAGGTGCAACCGACAGCTCAAGGGGCCCGGAACGATGGGTCGGAAAGACCATCAGCAGGAAGGGTGCAAAGGAGAGAAGGAACAGCAGGAGAAGGAAGATGGCAAAGACGACGATGAAGGAGGTGCGAGTGCGCTGAGCGAGAGAGAGCGACAAGTGCAACAGCATCAGCCGCGGGTGTAGAAACGAAGCGCAGACCAAGAACCTAGTATAGACTCTCACCAGGAGGTCGGCGACCACGTAGTANAACCGCACAAAAGGTGCAACCGACAGCTCAAGGGGCCCGGAACGATGGGTCGGAAAGGCCATCAGCAGGAAGGGTGCAAAGGAGAGAAGGAACAGCAGGAGAAGGAAGATGGCAAAGACGACGATGAAGGAGGTGCGAGTGCGCTGAGCGAGAGAGAGCGACAAGTGCAACAGCATCAGCCGCGGGTGTAGAAACGAAGCGCAGACCAAGAACCTAGTATAGACTCTCACCAGGAGGTCGGCGACCACGTAGTATGTCGCAGCCACTGGCGTGATCAGTGACGATAATGAGACCGAGGGCGTATGTGGTGGAAAGGCCACACATGTCAGGAGTCGGTATAGACAAAAGGGAAAAGTCAAGAGCCGGGACATAGAGGATGGATGACAAGGAGAGGGAGCCAGCTGAGGAGGTGTGACAGATATTGCTAACACCAAGAAAGGGGAGGAGGAACCATCACCAGTGTAAACAAAAGTGATCACAAAGACCGGACTAAAGGATGAAGAAAACTCGCAAACGGGACCCATGTGGTTGGTCGCGGCACCATCGACTATCCAGGACGGGGACATGACGCGCTCAGTGCCGGAGAGGAGACAATATGCAGTCATGCAAGGAGTGAGGGCAGAGGGGCAAGGGGTGGGCAAGGGGACGCAAGGAGAAGCGGGACAAGAGGCAGGGATAGTGAGCATATCAAAAAAGGGAGACATACCAACGGGCGGCGGGACGCCAAGCACACCCTCCGACAGGACGCTACGGATGAGAGCAATGATCGCATCCTCCGTGAGTGGAGGGGGGCCACAGGGATCGGTGGCGGACGGACAGGGATGCCAGCCAGAGGAGCCCCGGGGAACGCGGCAGGTGGAGGATTACCAGGGGCAACATACCCACGACCACGGAGAAGGGCACGCTGACGCGCAATGTGCTNGTCGCGGCACCATCGACTATCCAGGACGGGGACATGACGCGCTCAGTGCCGGAGAGGAGACAATATGCAGTCATGCAAGGAGTGAGGGCAGAGGGGCAAGGGGTGGGCAAGGGGACGCAAGGAGAAGCGGGACAAGAGGCAGGGATAGTGAGCATATAAAAAAAGGGAGACATACCAATGGGCGGCGGGGCGCCAAGCACACCCTCCGACAGGACGCTACGGATGAGAGCAATGATCGCATCCTCCGTGAGTGGAGGGGGGCCACAGGGATCGGTGGCGGACGGACAGGGATGCCAGCCAGAGGAGCCCCGGGGAACGCGGCAGGTGGAGGATTACCAGGGGCAACATACCCACGACCACGGAGAAGGACACGCTGACGTGCAATGTCATGAAAATCAAGGACCGGAGGAAGCGGGAACGCATCATGACGATGACCCACTTCGCACTTCCAACAAGTAGGCGGACGAGCACTGCCACCATCACCACCCCACCCACCACCAGGCGGAGGACAAATGGCAAGGGCACGAGTGACCGGAGGTGGGAGGAGGCCGGGCAGGGCATCGGAAAGGACGGGCTCAGTTGGAGAGACGACAGGCTGCAAAACCGCCTGAAAGGAGCGGAGACTGTCGAGTAGCACCGGCCAGAGTACCCTGAGAGTCTGATACTTCAATTGAAGAGTGAGGGCGAGGGGCAAGGAGTTGAGGACACAGGAGAAGGCGGGCCCAAGACCACCGACAACGGATGTGGAAAAAGCCTGATTCATCAAGGAGGCCCCGGCAGTGAGAAGCTCACTCTATACGAGCTCTCTGCATCCCAGGTAGGCACCCAAGGACTTTTCAGGACAATCATGGAGAGCCCAAAGATCGGCAAGGAGAGAAGTAGCATAGCGAGAGGAGTCAGAAGAGTGAAGAGCAAGAAGGGCAGTCCACGTCTTGTGAGGGCGAGCGGGAAGGGTGGCTGTCGGCATGAATCGATCCAGCTGGCAAAGAGGGACGAAAGGGGTAGCGAAGTAGGGGAGGTGGAAGGCAAGAGTGCTACGATCACGGTGAGTGAGAGGAAGAAATGGAGAAGGATCATAGTTCTCCCAAAGGCCGTGCATATGGGTCAAGGACATGAAGCGGAGGGACCAGTGGCTGGACGGAGTGCCGAGGATGTGTCCAGGAGCAGGAGTCAGGGGCAGCGATGTAACGGGAGGGGGTTGGAGACCAAGTCAGGCCAATTGAGCGACTGGGAGTGTCATGGCATTGAGGCGAGCCTCCATACAAGCAAGGGTGGCGACCTGATCACCAGGGGGAGGGGCGCCAAGAGGGAAAACGCCACCGACCGGGAGGGCACCACCGGTCGGGACAGCACCATTGGCCGGGATAGCGCCACCGGGCGGGATGACACCACTTGTGGGAAAAGCACCGCCTGCGGGGAGAGCTCCAACGACGGTAGCACCGCCGCTTGCAGATCCAGCACCAAGAGCGACACCACCCCCAGCAACAATGGCATGGCGGGGGGCGACGGCACCACCGGGGGCGATGGCACCGCCGGGGACAACCTCACCACCAGGGCCGACGGCACCGCCAGGGGCGACGGCACTGCCCGGGACAACGGCGCCGTCGTGGGTGACGGCACCGCCGGGGGTGACGGCACCGCCGGGGACCATGAGACCATTGAGGGCGACAACACTATCGGAAGCGACAGCACCGCCGGGGGTGATGGCGCCACCGGAGATGACGATAGCGCCAGGGGCGACAACACCGTCTGGGGCGCCGGCACAGTCGGGGGCGAGGGCACTGCCGGGGGTGACAACACCATAGAGGGCGATGACAACGTCGGGGACAACAACATTGTGGGGGGAAACGGCATCGCTAGGAGAGAAGGTACTGCCGGGGGCGACAAAACCACCCAAGGGGTCACCGGAAGCGCTAGAACCACCAAAAACATGGTCAACAACACTCACAAGGCGNGAGACCATTGAGGGCGACAACACTATCGGAAGCGACAGCACCGCCGGGGGTGATGGCGCCACCGGAGATGACGATAGCGCCAGGGGCGACAACACCATCTGGGGCGCCGGCACAGTCGGGGGCGAGGGCACTGCCGGGGGTGACGACACCATAGAGGGCGATGACAACGTCGGGGACAACAACATTGTGGGGGGAAACGGCATCGCTAGGAGAGAAGGTACTGCCGGGGGCGACAAAACCACCCAAGGGGTCACCGGAAGCGCTAGAACCACCAAAAACATGGTCAACAACACTCACAAGGCGGAGAGGAAGGCAAGGGGTGTGTCAGTGGGACGAGCTACGAGGGAGTCAAGGATGGCTACTGAAAAGGGGAACTGAGGAGGTCAAGCGAGGAGTGGGCGGCGAAGAGGCGGCAAAGGGGGGCACAGAGTACCTCAAGAGCCGCGGTGATGGCGGCCGCAACGGCAATACGAGGGAAGGGGTCAACGGAGTCATCAACGAGGTCAGAGTTGACAATGGTAGGAGGACTCGGAGCGCGGGAGGAGACGNGAAGGCAAGGGGTGTGTCAGTGGGACGAGCTACGAGGGAGTCAAGGATGGCTACTGAAAAGGGGAACTGAGGAGGTCAAGCAAGGAGTGGGCGGCAAAGAGGCGGCAAAGGGGGGCACAGAGTACCTCAAGAGCCGCGGTGATGGCGGCCGCAACGGCAATACGAGGGAAGGGGTCAACGGAGTCATCAACGAGGTCAGAGTTGACAATGGTAGGAGGACTCGGAGCGCGGGAGGAGACGTTCTGAGAGGACGCCTGCTCGCGGGCCGCACGAGATGCAACCACAGCAGCTAAGGCACCAGAGAGGCTGGAATCCTCCATGACGCTGCTAGGCGTAGACAGAGGGGTAAGGGACGCGAGGAAAGTGTGAATGCTTCGGATCACAATGGTCTAGAAAACGGGTCCCGACATGGGAGGCCACCAACCGCTCTTGGTATTGCAACCAAGATAACATATCATCCGTGAACAAGGGATCCACACTTTAGGTTCTTTTGGTTTGCAACCTCACGAAGTCCGCATGAAGGTCTTTAGTGTCTACCCTTGGTTGGACACTCTGTGAGGAGTCTCAAAGGTAAGAAGTGTAAATGGATGCATGCAGGGTACAGGCTTTTACACTTGCAGAGTAATGTTAATGCTTCTGATCATAGTGACTCCATGGGAACCAACCTCAGCCTACAGTCATACTTGGCACGTCCTAAGACTGCCAAGTGTCATCCTCAAGCCATGCTTTAGTAAGCTTCATAGAAGCTTCCTGTCCCATTTTGGGCCACAAAGAAGAAATGTGTCCATCGCGGGATTTGAGCTCGCAACCCATGAGCTCCGGTGCCTGTCCCAACTAGGCCACAATGTTGTGTTTCCTATGACCTTTTCCATGGGACATACCCATTATGGGCATTGCATTCTTGGCCTATCTCAAAACAAACCAAGGGGACATACTCCATAGAGCAGTGCATGCATTGTATTTTTGTACAACCAGCCAGCTAGCCTGTGCACAAGGTGCATACCATTCAACAAATCTCTCCCTTGCACCTCTGTCCATCTATCGCTTACTGAACTCCATCGATGCCTTAGGGCTCACCCTTCCTCTATCGCACTCCTCATACCTAATCCACGAATGCCTGCATAGTGCAAGTTGCTCTCCTGCGGCTTGGTCATGCTGTTAGCAAGCATGCTCTTGGTTCTGCAGTGCTGCAAGTCCACCACGTTCTTCATGACCAGGTCACGTGAGCCGTGGTAACGTATGTCGATGTGCTTTGCTTGCCGGGAGATGATCGCATCTTCAGCCATCGAGATGATGCTCATGTTGTCCACGTGAATAATCGTGCCATCCTTCTGTGGAATTTTCATTTTGCCAAGCAGGCTGCGCAACCATTGAGTCTCCTTGCACAACTCAAACAGAGCAACGTACTCTACCTCAGCCCTGGACACAGAAACACGATCCTGCTTCCTGTTGGCCCATGAGATGGCAGCGCCATTCAAGATGCACACGTATCTAGAGGTGGATTTTGGATCGTCGAGATTTCCTCCCCACTTCGATGTAGCACTTCTGACGGAGGGGGTNGAAGCTTCCTGTCCCATTTTGGGCCACAAAGAAGAAATGTGTCCATCGCGGGATTTGAGCTCGCAACCCATGAGCTCCGGTGCCCGTCCCAACTAGGGCACAATGTTGTGTTTCCTATGACCTTTTCCATGGGACATACCCATTATGGGCATTGCATCCTTGGCCTATCTCAAAACAAACCAAGGGGACATACTCCATAGAGCAGTGCATGCCTTGTCTTTTTGTACAACCAGCCAGCTAGCCTGTGCACAAGGTGCATACCATTCAACAAATCTCTCCCTTGCACCTCTGTCCATCTATCGCTTACTGAACTCCATCGATGCCTTGGGGCTCACCCTTCCTCTATCGCACTCCTCATACCTAATCCACGAATGCCTGCATAGTGCAAGTTGCTCTCCTGCGGCTTGGTCATGCTGTTAGCAAGCATGCTCTNTTGCCGGGAGATGATCGCATCTTCAGCCATCGAGATGATGCTCATGTTGTCCACGTGAATAATCGTGCCATCCTTCTGTGGAGTTTTCATTTTGCCAAGCAGGCTGCGCAACCATTGAGTCTCCTTGCACAACTCAAACAGAGCAACGTACTCTACCTCAGCCCTGGACACAGAAACACGATCCTGCTTCCTGTTGGCCCATGAGATGGCAGCGCCATTCAAGATGCACACGTATCTAGAGGTGGATTTTGGATCGTCGAGATTTCCTCCCCACTTCGATGTAGCACTTCTGACGGAGGGGGTCCGTACCTTCTTGGCCTCCAAGGAGGAGGCCCATGTGACATGCCTAATGCAGGTAGCGCAAGATGCACTTGACTGCCTGCCAATGTTGTGGCCCCGGGTTGGCCATGAACCTTCTCACTTGTCCCACAGCATAGCAGATGTCCGGACGAGTACCTACCATGGCGTACATGATGCTACCCATGGCAGACTGGGGGATGTCTTGCATCTCCCTTTGTTCTGCTTCATTGCTTTACAGCATTGAGGCCTTCAGTTTTACATCGGTCGTCATTGGGGTGCTAACAGGTTTGCAGTCTTCCATGTGATAGCGCTTTAGCACCTCACCAATGTATTTTGTTTGGTTGAGTTAGATGGTGCCTGCTGATTGGTTGCGATGGATGGCGATTTCGAGGTAGTGCTCGAGAGGACCCATGTCCTTCATTTTGAACCTTTTGGTGAGATCAGACTTCAGCTCAACTTGCAGTTTGATCGAAGAAGAGCAGATGATCAGATCATCCACATACAGTGCAACGAGCATCAGCCCACTCCCATCATCGCGCACGTACATGCTCAGATCATTTTAGCAATGTGCGAAGGAGAGACCNACATGATGCTACCCATGGCAGACTGGGGGATGTCTTGCATCTCCCTTTGTTCTGCTTCATTGCTTTACAGCATTGAGGCCTTCAGTTTTACATCGATCGTCATTGGGGTGCTAACAGGTTTGCAGTCTTCCATGTGATAGCGCTTTAGCACCTCACCAATGTATTTTGTTTGGTTGAGTTAGATGGTGCCTGCTGATTGGTTGCGATGGATGGCGATTTCGAGAGGACCCATGTCCTTCATTTTGAACCTTTTGGTGAGATCAGACTTCAGCTCAACTTGCAGTTTGATCGAAGAAGAGAAGATGATCAGATCATCCACATACAGTGCAACGAGCATCAGCCCACTCCCATCATCGCGCACGTACATGCTCAGATCATTTTAGCAATGTGCGAAGGAGAGACCAGTCATGAAACCATCCATCTCTTTGTACCATATCCTTGGGGCCTGATTTAGCCTGNTGGTTGCGATGGATGGCGATTTCGAGGTAGTGCTCGAGAGGACCCATGTCCTTCATTTTGAACCTTTTGGTGAGATCAGACTTCAGCTCAACTTGCAGTTTGATCGAAGAAGAGCAGATGATCAGATCATCCACATACAGTGCAACGAGCATCAGCCCACTCCCATCATCGCGCACGTACATGCTCAGATCATTTTAGCAATGTGCGAAGGAGAGACCAGTCATGAAACCATCCATCTCTTTGTACCATATCCTTGGGGCCTGATTTAGCCTGTAGATTGCTTTCACCAACTTGCACACCTTGCCGTTGGGAGCTTTGACTCCTTTGGGCAACTCTATCAGTACCTTGTCGAGCTTCCCATAGAGAAAAGCTGTCGTGACGTCCATGTGGTGTATCTCCAGATTCTTTGCGGCTGCGATAGCAAGGAGAGAGCAGATGGAGGCAAAGGTCATGACAGGCACGAACGTCTCATCGTACTTAGAGCCGGGGCATTGAGAGAACCCCTTTTCCACTACCCTCGCCTTGAACTTTTCAATTTTCTCTTCTTTCTTCTTCTTCACTTGGAGGACCCACTTCGATCCCACCACTTGGGCCTTGTCGGGTCTATCCACCAGCACCCACGTGCCGTTCATGGCAATGGACGCGAGCTTGCTGTCCACTGCCTCCTTCCACTTGGCCGCATGCGGGCCATTCATTGCCTCCGCCATTGTGGATGGCTCTCCCTAAGCCATGCACAACCAGCTAAGGCCAGTCCAATCGTCCTCATACTACAAAGGTTCTTTCTTTGGTCACAAACTGCGCCAAGGTACTGGTCCGGCTTCTTGCTTTGGTGCTGGTGCTTCCATAGATGGTGGTGTTTTGTCATCGTTGTGGTTGTCGTCAGAAGAGTCGTCAGACTCCAAGTCAGATTGTGAATCCATGGACGCCTTGGTATCCGCGTCCATGTGAGATGCTGCGTCATCCCCTGCAGCTACTCTCCCATTCCCACCACCTGCTGGCAAAGCGAGCCAGTTGTTTGGTTCTTGGTCTCCAGACTGAAGCAACACTATTCACTCTCCCTCCTTGGGAGTGCGTATCGTGTCCAGTAGCTCTCCCTTTCCAAGAGTGTGTTTGTCAAACACAACGTCGCGACTCCTAACAAGCTTGCCTGCTGCCTGGTCCCAAAGCCGATAGGCTTTGTGTGACGTTTTGTACCCAACCATGACGCACTTTTTGGAACGTGCGTCTAGCTTGCCTCCACCTTCTCCCGGCTGGATCTTCACCCTTGCAGTTAACCCAAACACCTCAAGAAAAGAGGCATTGGGTTTCTATCCAGACCATGCTTCTTGTGGGGTCTTTAGTTGCTTGTCCTGTTCCTTTCCACGGTTCCGCAAGGCGGTTGCTGGTGTGAGGTTCAAGAGGTAGCAAGCCGTTGTTGCAGCTTTAGCCCAAAAGCAAGGTGGGAGCTTGGTGACGAAGAGCATGCTTTACACCATGCCGAGTAGGGTCTGGAACATCCTTTTGGCCACGCCATTGCTTTGGGGGTTGTATGGGGTGGTTTGCTCGTGGAGGATCCCATGATGCTTGAGCCAAGGCTTGCATGCCTCGTACTCACCCCATTGTCACTTTGGAGCGTTTTCACCTTCTTGGACGTTTGCTGCTCCACCATGCCAACGAACTCGAGGAGCTTCTCCTTGACCTCTCCCTTTGTTTTGAGGAAGCATATCCACAACATGCGGCTGTGGTCATTAATGAAGGTCAGGAAGTACTTGCTTCCTCCGTTAGACGGTGTGCGGAAGGGTCCACACACGTCACTGTGTATTAGCTCCAAGACATGCTCTGCTCGTTGACCTCCTCTCCTAAACTGCTTCTTCTTTGCCTTCGCTTGGAGGCATGGTTCAGACAATATGCACGATTCTCCATGCTTCATGGTGCACCCTTCCATTCTGTGGACTACCTCTTGCTCCTGCATCTTCTGCAGTGTGCTGTTGGCCACGTGGCCAAATTGCCGGTGCCAGAGCTCAGCATCAGTGTCCTTGGTTGATGTGGCGGCCACAGCGGTTGCCGGTGGTGCATCCTTTGGCTTTGGTGCCACTGTCTTGGTAGCACATGCCAGTCCCTCATCCAACATCGTGGTGACTTTGCTTCGAAGCACGAAGACGCCGTCGACTCTTGGAACTTGAAGTATGAGGCCGTCTTGGGTGTACAAAATCTTCATGTCCTCATTTCTTAGGGCTACGGCTTCCTTCTTGATGAACACCACTGTCATGTTGTTGTCGGTGATTTGTGAGACGGATAGCATGTTTGCTGCGAAGGAGGACATGTACACCACCTTTTGAAGGTTGACCGCCTTCTCTGCACCGTTCACGTTGGACGTGATCACCTTGTCCCCTTCGCCCATGGCTTGTACAACGCCGCCGTTTGCACACTTGATGCACATGTCAGATTAGGCCATGGAGACAAATCCACCCTTCTCTTTTGGTGAGTGGTGGTTGGTGCCCGAGTCAAGGGCGAATGCCCCGGGCCTAAGGAGGACTGCCACCTTCATGGGCAACCCTTCACCCATCATGTCGGTGAGCTCCTTCTTCTCCTTCCCACCTTTGTTCCTGCCTTCTTTCTTAGGACTATGGCAATCCATAGCCCAGTGTCCAGCTTTTCCGCAGTTGTGACAGTTGCCGGGCTTCTTAGAACTCTGCCTTTGCCTTTCCCTCTACCGCCACCGCTTCCGCTGTTGCCTTGACTGGAGCGAGAGCTTGCACTTTATCCACCAAAGTGAGAGGCATAGGCTGAGATGTTTGCCTCACTACCACTGCGTTGCATGGACTCGTTGCAGACGTGTTCAGCGATGGCCTCATGCATCAGATCTGCCTCCTTCAAACCGCCAAATATGGTGATCAAGGACCTCCAGCTTTCCTGCAGCACCATCAGAAAGATCATGGCATGCATGTTGGAGTGGAGATTCCATTCCATTTGCTGGACCTGTTGCAGCACATTGTCGAACAACTCTAAAAACATGGGTATCGATTCTGTTTTGCTAACCCTCATCGACATCAACCTTTGGAAGATGAATAGTCGGTTTGCTAGGGCATTTGATTGATGCAAACATGAGAGTTTTGCGTAGGCCTTGGCAGCCAACGTGTATTCTCTGATATGGGAGTNTTGCTTTGATGCTACTCTATTTCGTTGAGGCCGATGAGGCTGATGAGGCTTATGACTGCGACTGTTGTCAAAGGTGCAGCTGGTTCCATTGCATGCCCCTCCTAGCGATGATCGCCTAAGGCGATGGTGCCGTCATGAGAAAAACAGACTCAGGGTTGTACCACCTTCAGAAGGGGTAGAGATTCATCTTATTGGGGCTCAAGGGTCTTGTCCAACATGGATAAAGCTATTCCTCGTCCCCTAGTCTG
The DNA here is from genome assembly GCA_023375785.1 of Penium margaritaceum. Classification (NCBI taxonomy): domain Eukaryota; kingdom Viridiplantae; phylum Streptophyta; class Zygnematophyceae; order Desmidiales; family Peniaceae; genus Penium; species Penium margaritaceum. Next base: position 19,987 of record SZWC01017028.1, read on the forward strand.
CCACGTGTGCGCACGCTACCTGCAGTGTTGCCTTCGTTGCTCGTAGGAGGAGCATTACAACGACCTCGGAACCGCGAGGCACATCGATGCTCCATCGATGTGGTGTTGGGTTGTAGTCATGACCGGGACCGTCAGAGCCACAGTTTTAGACACGCCCACGTCGTCACGCGGATTATTATCACCACAAAATTTGTTGGCGTGTTCAGCTCCGGAACCCTCGTTGCGGAGACGCATGTTTGCATTCACGTCTGATACATTAATCTTGCCATGTGGCAGGACTGCATATGTCGGACCAATGTGTGTCTTGCATGTGGAGGTGGACATGTCAACCTTTGACAGGGTGGACTGATGGGCAATGCTCAGCCCTCATCTTTGGCCAACCTTTCTACGTCCAATCCATGCGCAACCTCGTTCTTTGGCGATCATGCGGACCAATGAACACATGACGGAGATAAAGGTCAAAATGTAAATTAGTGAGATTTTATGTACTCGACAAGTGCGTCCGTCAAACATGGTTTGCCTGCGAACCGACCAAGACAATGTTTCGTTACGAATTACGGATTTTGTTTATTCTGCCGCTATCCCCCATTCAAACGTTCAAACCATGTTTGAACTGCGATCGATGCAAAGAAAAGGAGGAACCGATCCACGATCGGTTCCTCGGCCATTCAGGCTGCTGAATCGACGGTCTACGAGCGACGATCATAGACCGTTGATTCGGCAGCCAAATCAGCCGTTCACAAGGCAAGGCAGTCCTGAATGCATCAAGCACCAACAACTGGTTCATTGGTGACGACTCAACCCGTGCTTGTGTCTTAGTAACAATACATCGCCCTGCTCCACGATGTAGCCAACACTTAGTCAGATTAGGCGTTGCCGCCGGGTCCCACCCGGCGGACATTCCTCTTGCCATGGCTTCTCAACCAAGTTCTCAGCCAAGCTCGAACAGAGCTTCTACTGCTGCATCCAGTCCCTCGACTGCTCCAGTGTCTGCTGTGTCTGCCCAGTTCGACGCGAGCAAGTGGAATCCACCTAGGAGGAGGGCACTGACTGGCGACTTTCTCACCAAGGAGCTGTCTAAGCACTGCGAACCGAGTCCAACGAGCAGTAAGAAGGCAGGCTTCGTTTGTGGGTCGTGTGCAAAGAAAGTGAGCGGTACGTGTGACCGCATCCGCGGCCACTTCGCTTGCAATAACCCGAACGTGGGGAAGTGTCCCCATCCTCCACCAACAACTAGGGACGCTCTGGGCTTGGAGCGTTTCCCTCCTCCTGCAGCAGGCTGGCAGCCATACAGTGCAAAGCTGTACAAGGGAGAGGGTGCCGAGTGGGGAACGAAGGACAAGCCCGTCGCCTGG
>SZWC01017029.1:0-16341 GCA_023375785.1 Penium margaritaceum
CACCCTTACCACCCTTACCACCCTTACCACCCTTACCACCCTTACCACCCTTGCCACCCTTACCACCCTTACCATCCTTACCACCCTTACCACCCTTACCACCCTTACCACCCTTACCACCCTTACCACCCTTACCACCCTGTTCTCCCATTTCATATATTGAGTTAGCAACACTTCCTTTCAGTCTCAGCAAGCATCGTGCTTATGCTTCTCTATGCGATCGTCTTATCGCTCCAGGGAGGAGTTTTTGACATCCAACAACATCCCGTATTCAATCAGCACGAACACCAAGTTCTCCATCTTCCGGAAAGGTCGTCTCCCAGAGTAACCACGCTGTCTCCCTCACATGTTGCAAACAACACGCTTCAGAGGTTTGTCTCCAACTCAGTATCCTACCGCAGGTGGAAGAATGAGAAAGGGTTGTTTTTGTGAATGTCATCTTCCGTTTGCGCCTTGATGGTGGATGTGCAACCAGATTGTTGTCATGGTAGGAATGGGAGCTGTGTCGCCCAGCATGTCTTGAAAGGCTTCAGAATCTAGCCTAGATTAAGATGGAGATTTAATATTTCGAGCGACATGCAAGCACGCACACAATTTGAGCCAAGGTGAACGATTATCATGCCTCGACATACTGTGGAACTCCTTTGAAGGGAGTAGACTATGACCTACACTCTCTGCATTGCCCTAGACCTTTTCAGTTTTAGAGCACACACGTTCCACTCAAGTGATATGTAGGGACTGTTCATGTTGAGGGAATACAGGATCCCCCTGAGTGACATTTTGTGTGAGAGCCCATGTTGTACACATAACAATGTGACAATCTGCACTCTGAAAGGTGGAGAGTCGGCAAAGATATGCTTTGAAATGTGGGAGTTAGACTCAAATGGAAGAAATAGGCAAGTGTGTGTGTGTCCAGTCTCGCCCATCTGCGTGGAACTAAGCGGGCGAGTGTAACCAACTGGTCAGAAGATATAGTGACCCGCCTGCAAGCTCCAGAACAACACTAGAAGGGAACCCGACAGGCGTCCAGGCTCCTCGGTTCTATGAATGACAAACCGATAGAAGTCTCAGGTGCAGAATCAAAAACTCTACGCAACTAGATCATGAACGAGTAAGAACAACGTGACTCGGAAAGGGACCCCAGGAGGTGGTCACTGATAAAACTCTGGAGAGCATGTGAGGGCGCGCCGGCTAGGCTAATGCTCTCAAGTAGCCGTCGAGTGTCCCATTATACCAGCGAGCCATGGCGACAAGTCCAAAGGTCACCATGACTGACACACAAACACTCCCCCTGACCCGCAAACACCAGTCACCATGAGCGAGCAAGGGTCAAAGAACCATGGCAACGAGATCGCACAGCAAGGGGCATGAGATGAGCCACACAAGAATTGCGGACAAAGATGGTAAGCAACAAGAGCGGGATATGAATCACATAGGAGCAAAAGTAGGCGCAAGAAGCCTAACATTGTGCGAGGTAAAGTTGAATTTGCCGATGCATAGCGCTTTCGTGAGGAAGCTTGCACGCTGCAGCCGCGTGTCCACACCCACGACAATGACATTGCCAGGTGAAATATGCTCATGTACGAAGTGATGCTCAATGTTGATGTACTTGGTGCGAGTGTGACACATGCCATGGTGCTCTGTTCTACGGCGCGTGCTCTAGTTGTCGTAGCGGATGGTGATGTAGCGGATGGGTTGGCACAACTACTGCATGAGATGGCACAACCAGATGCTTTCACACACCCAAAACCCCCAATGCGGTATACTCAGCCTCACTCGAGCTCTATGCTACACAACCGTGCTTACCTCTCTTCCATGAGACCGATGTACCTCTGAGAAGGAAGATGTAGCTAGACCAGCTGTGCACATCGCGATCATGGGCCCAATTGTTGTCAATGTATCCGTCAACAACAACAGACGGTTGTGCACGAAAGCACATGCCCAAGCGTGGTTTAGACACGACATACCGCACCACACGTAGAGCAGCCTCCAGATGGAGCTGACGCGGATGCTATGAGAAACTGTAAGAAGTTCACAGCAAAGGCAACATCTGCGCGTGTCTTCATCCCGAGGAACATCAGGGAGCTAATGACTCGGAGGTACGTCTTCACATCCACAGGCTCCCCCGGGCGATGTGGGTGTGCGGGCGTGAAGAGCCTCTGCTCAACTGGCGCCATAGGCGTGGATGCAGAGGGTACTGTGGTCAAGAGGTTAACAAAGCGCTCCCCCAACGTCCTGACGTAACCGGCCTGATACACATGTAGTGTGCCACGCTGGCGATCACACTTGATCTCCATTCCCAGGAAGACACCAGCTGGATCAATATCCTTCATCTGTACACAGACTGGAGGAGATCCTTCTCAGTCAGGACAGCCTGTAGGTCGGGGGACGCAGTCAAGAGGACATCCACATACACTAGGATGGCAATGAAAGGTGCAGAGGATGAAACTAACGAACAGAGCTGGGTCCACTGTGCTACGGTGATATCCGTCCGGCTCCAAGGTAGTGGAGATCTCAAGGTTCCAACAAGGTGGAGATTGCTCCGGACCATACAAGGCGTTTCGAAGGCGCCAGACCCTATCTATGCTGTCCTAAAACCCTGGAGGCTGGACGAGATAGATCTCTTCCTCAAGATTGCCGTGCAAGAAGGCATTGTTCACGTCCATCTTGAGGAACTCCCAATCATGGTGGGCCACCTGAATCAACATGGCCTTTGCCGTGGTGTACTTGCCAACAGGGGCAAATGTGGCATCAAACTCCACCCCAAGCACTTGGGAGAATCCCTTGGCTGTAAGACGAGTCTTGTACCGTTCCACTGATCACTTTAACCTCTCTTTCCTCCAAAACACCCAACGGGTTGATATGTCCTTACGACCAGGCTAGAGCTTCACCTTCTCATTAACTCCATGCTCCTAAATCACAGCGAGGTCCTCAAACGTATCTTGCTCCGAGAGGGTTGTATTTGTAGCGGAGTGTGTTTGTTCCATTGTGTTTGGTTTAGGTACAAGTGTTGTGGTGCCACTCGCAATGAATGCAGTGGCGAGTGAGGGATATGAGAGAGGCCGAGTAGACCCGACTGTCGCAATGGCTTGGTGGAACTCATCCGCGACTCGAGAATATCCAAGCCCGGTGTTAGGCTGTACCACAGCCGCCGCCAAGCCAAGAGCGTCAAGACCAGAGACAGGAGTCGGCTGTGTGTGGTCAATGACACCACCGTGAAAGGGTCGGACTGAGTGCACTTACCCACAGTTGCTAGTGGAGACTATATGACTCATAGGCGGGGCATAGTGAGGTGCAGACTGCAACAATCTCAGTCGACCACCTAGCACACAAACAAACGGTGACCAGATGGGAGGCTGCAAGGGTGCGACTAGGCTCGCTGCCAATGGAACCACAGCCAGGGACGCAGGCAACGACGCAAGAGCAGATGATGCAAATGCGGTAGGAGATAATGTAGACGTCGACACATGTGCGACATGAGAGGATGCGGGCAACGACGCAGGCGCGACAGGAAATGATACAGATGACGACGCAGATGCGACAAGAGAGGATGCAGGCAACGACACAGACACAATGATAGAGGACGCAGGCGACAACACAGACATGACAAGAGAGGATGTAGGCCATGACGTATACGCAAGAAGAGAGGAAGTAGGCAACAACACAGACGCAACAGGAGAGGATGCATGCGACGGTGCCGACGTGGGAGATGGAGTGTAGCCACTATCGAAGGGCACTTCATAGACACCAACGTTGGGAAGATCGTTTCATACAAACTCCTTAGGCTTTAAGGAAGTATGAGGTTGGTTCCACCACCACCATAATCACAAAAAAAAACCTGGAGCTGGCATCCACAGGCACGCTTAGCCACGATCCAAGGATGTCAACATCACCTTTGTGACAAAAAGTAAAGACACGCTGAATTCGAGAGAAATCATTGGCGAGGCACATGATTTAGCAATCCAAGACCCGAAGAAAATCATGAGGAAGGTGGCTCATGATATCAGCATGCACAAGATCAATGGGATGGGAGGTCACAAAGTCAGAGGTGCTAAATGGAGATCGGCTCATCTTCCCTCGTACACCACTAAGGCGGATTTGGTGAACAAGGTCTGGACAATGTGGTAGTGTCCAGGCCAGTTACAGGCAACGTGTGGAGCATGCAAGCAATGGCGGTAGTATGAATGTGGCAGAGACGATGATGCAACAGCTGAGTGTGTCCATGCAACAAAGAGGACACAACATGGACGAGAGCAGAGGCAGCGGAGGGCGACGGAAGGGAGAGGGAAACACGATAGATACACTCATAGAGGAAAGACTTAAGCACAACTGTGGTGGAGGAACGAATGAAGACAGTGCCAAGGCTACAACTGGATGCAAAATCCATACCCAGATCATCTAGGATGATGATGGAGAGCACAATGACCTCTAGGACGGGCGTAAACAGAACATTAAAAAATGAAGATGCCCCCACCAGGTCGTGTGAAATGAACAACACCCACATCTTCAATAGGGAAACGCTGGCCAGAGCAAGTGCGCACAAAGCGGATCCTGCCAACAAGACCAAGGGACATGAAGGAGCAACGACAAGAGGTCATATGGTGTGTGGTCCATACATCAATGATCCAGAAGCCACAAGAAATGCGAGTGGTGGGGAACACATGCCAGACAGCAATAGTACACGAGTGTGGAGTGCAAGATGACGTGGAGACCCCAAGGTAATGAAGGACCGTACAAGGCTACCAATATTCTATCCATGGAACTCATCAAATAGACAACCTTAAACCCCACCTTTCCGTGGACAACACGCCACAAAGGGCCCCATTTGACAAAATGACAAGAGAATGAGACATGCCAATCATACCCACACCCCACTAACCATGAAGGTGGAGTAGCCCAGTCAGATACTTCTCAAGGGCACACTCCTGAGTACAACGACTGTAGGGAAGGCGCTCACAAGGGCGTGACTCCTAGAGGCTGACAACAACCCGAGATCAGGTGGGCAGCATGTCCTGAGGAGGAACATGGTGCGTAATGAGTGGGTCTCATGGGTGATAGAACGTAGCTGCCAGTGGGAATGGGACCAGGGGATGGCAACTTGGAGCTCTGTTTGAGAACGGGAGCCGATGCAGTGTAGGAGGTGGAGGGTGTGGAGACCATGGTGTTGACTGCTGCTATAGGAGAGGAGTTTTAACCCGTGCGAGCCCAGTGAGCTCTGACAGCCAAGGCATGGCAAACATCGTGATGTGGAGTGATGCACTTTGGATCAGAGTGCCTTGTGGTCCCGCAAATCTAGCAGGTCACTGTTGGTGAGGTGTATGTCCTCCTTGCACCCTGCCCCCCTTGCCCACATCCTCTCCACCGGCCTCGGCTTTTGCCACTACTGCCACAACGTGCACCCTGTGTGGGATGCACTATAGCTACAAAGGTTGTGGAAGAGGTCGTGGCAGAGGAGGATGTGGATGCGTACAAAAACAAAGATAAGGTGACATACGTCATAGTGGTTTGGTGGAGGCATTTGTTTTTGGATGTTTTTCAACCAATCTGTGATATCTCCCACTATGAACTCATAGACGTAGCCGATTCCCAGGGTTGAGTTGGTGCAACCTCCTCAACAGCAAAACGCTTAAGCGAAGTACGAGGAACATGTAGGTACAGGTCATACTGCTTAGGAACAAGATCAGTCCCAATGGGGAGACAAGCAGAGAGTTCGCCTAGTGCAGCCTTGTCGAGATCAATAGCAAGTAGAAGGCATAGGCTACATGCCTTATATGCATCAACCGACATCCACCCTCATGCACAACTAGTTAAATTGGATAGTGAGGCCCCTCTAGGTTGCATGACCTATGATGGTTTTGTAGCAACGGATGAGAGCGTATCGGTCGAAATTCTATGTAGGTGTCAATGTTATCAAGAAGCTCATCATGGCCTGCAATGGTCAAGACACGCATGGCACATGCAACTTCAGATTGAGAAGGTATGGACAGTGATGAGGCCATGGGGTCTGCAGGGCGATAACACTCCTAGAGAAGCTCACCTTGGGTCTAGGAGCTAAACCTTGTTTCCCATGAGCAAAGGGTCAACTTGGGCCTATAAGGTGGTGAGATCTCAAAGTCTTTTTGTCATTGAGGTGGCTGCAAAGGGGTGAGAGCGTGGCCATGGGACGGACCGTCAGGGTTGTTTGCTATCCCCTCCCGCAAGAGTGGATCCAAAGTTAATAGTAGCCCTACTATCTTCCCTAGCAGCATCATTGCCACCAACATTCTCAGAATCCCCATCACCCGGTGCACTAATAACACGAGCAAAGGCCGGAATACAGCATTGACACTCCATAAAGGTCTGCTATCGTAGTTTCCATGTCATCCTTGGCACCAGCTCTTCTCTGAAGATCTTCATGAAGTCGACATCGATCAGCCTGTGCTTCATGCAGGGCTACCTGTAGGGCCCCAACAATGTCTTCTCTGGCATGATGCATGCAGTACTATGCAAGAGAAGGGAAATGAGTAGGAGGATGAGAAGCTCACCACTCTAGCTTTGAGGAAGAAGGGAGAAGAGTACTAGGAAAATTGCTTCTACGAAGGAGGCAGTTACGGAAGCCCACATTGTGTCAGCCATGAGAAGACACAATAGTCGTCAGCAACGGCCAGGATTGTGCACACGATCAACATACCAGTGCTAGCGTGGATTTGGAGAGCGTGGGCCTCCCCTGGGTGGGTGGTAACTACTACTGCCATAGACATGTGTATGGAGCTAATTTCCCTTGAGGTGGTGTCTGCCCCCATGGTAGCAAATGTGGCGATGGTCAACGAGGCATGTGCAATATTCACAGAATCGTTGGCGGCAGCAGCTACCAGGAGAGAATGACAGGTGGTTGTCTCTGTGTAGGCAGCTCTGGCACGCCGAACAGCAGTTCTTGTGGGATGATTATTGGTGCTAGCTATGGCCAATAATGTGGCCGCAGCACCTGCTATTGTGAACCCAGGGGCGCCCGGCGTGACGGTCACACGCCGAGCCCTTGGGATAAACCTCCCATCCTCGAACCCTTGGTGTGTGGGCCAACCCTTGAGATGTCGCACGACCCTCTCCTAGCAGCAGAAACGCTGCTAGTGATCGAGGTTCCCACCGTGCGACTCTCCCGGCGGCGTTTGCACCAAGGTATGCTGCGGAAGACTTGTAGATCGAATGGACGTGTGCGGGGAAATTCAAGGGACACAAGGAGATTTGGGTAAGGAATGAATCCATTAGAATTGATGTATCAGTACAAGGCAATGTACAGAGTCTCTGGGTCAGATTGGCATGCCTAGAACAACCCCTAGGCTTCCTTGTGTACTAGCCCCTATGAGCCAGCCGAAAGCTCCTCAGTGCTCCGAAGCTCTCTACCGAGGTTCACTCATGCAAATAACACATGCATCATGTAGTACGCGCCGCGAGCTTTCCAACGCAACAAAGAATACCTCAATCGGTGGAGAAACAGCTAAGTTATGGCCGTTTGAGTGCTCCACGCGTGACTGTCGCTGGCAGCACCGCCTGCGGAGGTAACGGCCGCCGGAAGTGCCCTTCCTAGGTAATGCAGCTTCAGCTGCCATCCCGAAGTGCCGATGGACTCCAATGAATGTTGCTTCATTGGTTGAGCATCCATCCAGGGGCGCTTCAGCTGCAGTGGGCGAGAAAGTCGTTCCGCCTCGTTGGGGTCGAACCAGTGCTCCCGTCCATTTTCTGGACGCGCACCACCCAACTTTGCCTGGCCGTATCTTTCTCGCCCTTGCACCGAACCCGGTTCTTGGTCCTAACCCGCACGGTTCTTCACTTAAAATACAATCATGGCCTCAAACAAGGTGTTTGATGCCATCAGGGTGATGAAATTACCGCCTCAACCAGCGGGTCCCATAACAGCTACTGTATCAACGATTTCCCCACCATCTCTAAGAGTGTCAGAGTGTGTGCAAACAAGTGGCACAAGTATGGGCAGTTCTTGTTGGCTAGCTATGCCAAGTGGTGATTCAAAGGTGCGATAACGGTGATGTTGGTCGTCAGAGGGACACATGCCTGGAGGAGACTAAGGAATGCACTTGCTGGTGTACAACAGCGACTTGATCTTACGATCTCTCACCTCCTCAAAGTGACAAATGTCCTCATACAAATGATTTGGTGAGAACCTTTGTACAAAGAGATATATTTTAGTGTCCCCTTCATCCGACCACACCTACCGATCGTCATGCACCAACGTTTCACTATGGCTGCATGCGACACCCTTTGAAACGCTCTTCTCATGATCACCATTGGGGTCTCGAGGGTGATCGTGGGGTCAGATGGTGTGGCCACTACGGTTGCACTCACAAAGGAGTTCAGCACCTATGAGGGCAGTGGTGACACCGGGTAGAGGCTAGTGGTATCGCTACTGATGATGCATACATGAGATGTACTACAACACGAGGCACGTGGGTTTAAAGGGAGCAGATGTTGACAGTGGGGTAGAAGCTGCTACTATTGATGTTCCATGCTTGAGATAGTACTACAGCTGGTGACGATGCAGAAAGCAATAGGAAGTGTGAGAAGCACTATGCAACACCGTGAGCAAGTTAGCAGCAACTGCTATCGTTGATGATGTGGTTACTCGTTGGTGTAGTGGAATGTGGGGAGGAGTAGCCAAAGTGAAAACTAGTTAGCAGTTGCTAATGATGAAAGATACTCCGCAATGCTGATGATGCTAGCGCGAGAGCGCACTACATATGGTATACGGAATACAAGGAGCAATAGCGCGTAGGAGAGGTACTTCACATTGATGATAGCAAGGACACAGCTGCTGCTATTACCGATGTTGTGGATGCTAGAGAGAAGTGTAGCACATTATGCATAGTGTTACGAAGAGGAGCAGCCGGAGTGCGAACGAGACAGTGGCTCGTGCTAGTGAGAAGTAGTCTACAATGCCTGTAACGATGTAGTGATTGTTGCTACTGCCGATGCTACGGGCGTGAGACCACACTGCAATCGACAGGGTAGGGACTACAAAGAGTAGCAATCTGGACAAAAGATACTCTGCGACATGATAGTAAGACAGCATATGTCGCTACATTCGTTGCTGTGGGCGATAGATGAAACTACACCAAGTTATGCAAGGGGATGCATAGAGGAGTAGCTAGAGAGGGAATGAGGCAATGGTTGTTGCTATTGCTATTAGCCCTGTGGTAACAATAATGTACGGCTTAATTGTAGCAATGTTCAAGAATGGCCTAGGTTTTCAGAGAGGGAGATCTAGTGTCCTCCCACTACTCTGATATCAGCAGCAACTCTCTTAGTTTTGTAGAGCCATGGGTGTCATGCAAGAGAAGTGCAAAGAAATGGGGGGTAGAGTTTACATAAGCAAGGATCATGAGAAAGAAAAGATCAGGTGGTCAAAGGCCATTGCTTGTGCATGTGCTGCTTCCAACAAAGTGTGCGAGCTTCTTCATGCATTTCTCGCATCACTTGGAAAGAGCTTCAGCGCAATTATACCGCTTAGTCTCTTTTACAAGTCTGATAGAGTCAACATGTGGAGCAATACAAGATGGCATCATAAGTGTGATGGGTCACCAAGTGGACCATAGACATCAATAGTCATATTTCTTGTTGTAAAAACCAAAGGATGGTTAATCTCATGCATGTTCATATGAGTGGGACGGAGAAACTCTGAAGGACACAATCCAAACACAACACTAAGATGGTACATGATATGTCAGGGGTCCACATTTATGCATACGTGGGTGGGTCTCCCCAAGCATTAAACTATGTGAGGATGACGGGGTTGGCTTTGTTAACCAAATATCACAACTTGATAAACATTAGAAACTCTTCATAGAACATGGCTAAGGACATGGCAGTCCTTGCCAGTGGTAGCAAATTTTCATTTGAAAATGAGAGGAATGTGAAACTACACTCATTGTTTGTGTCGGATCTGAACTATTGATCGACCTGATGCAGGTCATCAACGCTGAAATCAGCGAAGCGCTACATGACAGTAATGAAGCATGTTGATTCCGTTTGGCCATTGTTTTACGATTGATCTTTGATAGAAGATATGGAAAGATATTTGAAATGAACCGTGCTACTTTTGCTAGAACTATCGCTTGAAGAGCTTGTATGACCGTAGAAAAACCTGTGATGAATAGGGCCCAACTACATTGATGGCATATGAGCTGGAACTTGTGATCTTAAATGTCAATCTATGCCATATATCTTACATTGTAAATTGGAAGGGCCAGGGTGCTAGTGAAAGTTCCTTAATGTAATCTGTCCGCTCAGCATATTGGGATGAAGTACAAGTTCCCTGGGATCTGCCAAGCAGAGCTCACAAAGTTTAGACGGTAATTTCCGGCTCACTGGCGTTGAACTGGCGACTTTGATTTTGATTTTGATTCTACATCTGGACGCGGGAGGCGGCACGACGAACGGATTGGCGAGCAATCGCAACTATTTGCGATTGCGCCTTTTCGGTTTTCCAGAATCAAACATCGAATCAACCCTCTCCCGCTAACTCTTCATGGTCTGTAGGCCAACTGCGCCTACGTGGCAGGTCTCCCAACGTCTAGGTAACTTCCTGATTGTGTTTTTCGCTAGAATGAGAAGAAGTTGCCTTGATGAGGACGTTAACACTAAAAATGCGAAGAAAATTCGGTTTTGATTTAAATGTAACCGGATCAACGATGAGTAACCCACAAAGGTATCAAATTCAACATTATGAAATTTCAAGGAATTTCTCTACACCGGACATACCGCCCGTCGAACCGCGCATTAATGCGCGGAGCGGCTATCGACTACCCGGATTGATGCGCATGGCGACTACTGACTACCCTTGAAATCAGGATGCATCGCCGTCTTTTTCGAACGAGAAAAATCTAGGAAAATTGTGGAGGAGGGACTTCGATCTCGCGGTTTCAAACCCGACCCCGGTCTTCCAAAAATCAACAAAAAATCACAAATCAAGTGCGAAACTACTCAAACCCAAGAAAAAAAAATCAAAATCAAAGGGGTCGGTTCAACCGGCTAATTCCTCGATCACCCCCATGTTTGAGACGCCCCCATTCTGAGAAAAAGTTATTAGGTTGCCCTTATTCGAAAAAAATCTACCTATGTCACCCCCATTCTTTTATTAGTTCCAAACTTGCCCCCATAATGAGAATAATAACTACGTCGCCCCCATTAATAGGGGCGACCTAGCCAGAAGTTTCTGAAAGGGGGGGCAATACGGTGATAATTTTTCATCCTTAATGGGCGTCCAAGCCATAATTCCCGGGAGCACCGAAAGTGGGGGGGACCTGGTTGTCACTTTCCGGAATGGGGGCGACCTAGTTATTGTTCTCAGAATGGTGGCGTCTCAGACATGGTGGAGCGAGAATGGGGGCGGATGACCAAGTCGCCCCGGTTCAACGCCACTGTCACCACCGCTGGACATGAGCTGACTGGACACACAGCACGCGTGACATGCGCTGGAAAGTTCGAGTGTGCTCTCGATTGTCGCCGTTCGAAGGATGTTCAGCCTGTCGATGTCGATGCTCATGCCACGGCACGGCCGACCATGCTGCGGTGTGGTCTGGCATGGCTGCATGAAGGTAGGACCTGCCGCACACGGCACACGCCTCCAGAGCGTGCGAAGGGGATGAATCTTCCGTCTGCCAATGACATGCGATGTAGATTGCGCCGTTGTAAAGTTGCGCATTGCAGGCTGCGTACTCGCTTTGTTAGTACATCATCCTCCGTCTGCCATGCTGCCACCGGATGATAATCAACTACGTCATTGATGTCACGCATGCTTTCGTCGGTCTGACAGGTCATGCCATGTCACATGCGATCGCGCCGCTTCGAGCACTCTCTGGAAGCGCCTTCTGTGGGTCGAGTCGCTTCGAGGTCCTCAACTCGTAACGCACCGCATGTTGCTCACGGTCGAGGCGCGCTCGAGCACCGTAAGCCGACGCGCGCTCGCTCTCCTCTCCACAAAGTACAAATGTTATCCTTCATCCTCAAAGAGAGAAAGCAAGCTGTAGCAGCGTTTCACGAGTCCATTCAATCGCCCACGAAGCCATCTTCGAAGACCACCCAAAGAGTTGATTCTCTCGTGAAGTTTCATCCGCTCGAGACCCATTTCACAGAGAGCAGAAAAAGCAATGGCGCTCACTCCCTTCTTCGGCCGCGACCCGTTCTGGGGCACCGCCGGCCCGCTCATGAAAACCGGTCCCTCCCTCTTCGATGAGTTCTCGCGCCTCATCGACGCGCCGCTCGCCGGGGTCCTCGACGCGCCCGTGTCCGAGTTTGCGCGCGACACGCGCGCCATCGCCAACACGGCGGTGGACGTGAAGGAAACTTCCGACGCGGTCGTGTTCACGGCAGACATGCCCGGGCTGCGCAAGGAGGAGGTGAAGGTGCAGGTGGAGGACGGCAACGTGCTGTGCATCAGTGGAGAGCGGCAACGCGAAAAGACGGAGGACACTGACAGGTAACATTCGCTGCCCAGTAACCTGCTCTGATCGAGCCTCGTTTCGAACAAGCTTGAACTTAGTATGATTTTGACCGCGTTGCAATCTGATGCGCTTCTTAAAATCGAGGTTGTCCGCTCGCGAAAATGTAACATTGTAGATAGGCTGGGAGCCTTCCTCCCCGGCCGCAAATGTACAGAACGGTCTATGAAAGGTGTGTGCGGCCAGCCACAGCGTTCTGCTCTGATTCGACGTTGAATTTCAAAGAAAACCAGCGAAATCCTCAGGCTGGCTGTTGTGCATCGCTAGTCCTGCCGCAGCTAGACAAGCGATGCAGCAACTTGCTGGCAACTTCTCTTGCTGGCAGCAAGAGAAGACTCGACGAGTCAGGATGAGTCTGACTCGTCCTGCGTCTCTCATCCAACGAGTGATGCGGCAGGGCTTGCGATGCGGGAGGACTAGCGATGGAGGAGGACTCTTTTCTGCTCTGCAGACGATGTTTGAATTTTAACATCCTGCCTCTCTTCTGTTGCTGACACACAGTTGTCCCGATATGGTGGTGGTTGCTTTTCAGGTACCACCGGGTGGAGCGCAGCATGGGACGCTTCCAGCGGCGCTTCCGCCTACCCGACTACTGCGACGCGGACAAGATCAAGGCCGCGGCAGAGCACGGCGTGCTAACAGTGTCCGTGCCAAAGAAGGAGCAGCAGCCGCCGCAGCAGCAGCGCGCCGCCAAGGACGTGCCCATCCAGTAAAAGCCAGCCGCACATTGAGGCAGCTTCGCCGATGCTTCCTCTGGTGTCGAACGAGATGCATCAATTGGAGTTTTTTTGGCAGAATCCGTACTAGAGAGCATTACCAGGCTGAAGAATTCGCTACCTACTACATGGCAATAGGTAGGGCGTAGCAGCGCCAACAATGGCAGGGCATAGAACCANATCGAGCCTTGTTTCGAACAAGCTTGAACTTAGTATGATTTTGACCGCGTTGCAATCTGATGCGCTTCTTAAAATCGAGGTTGTCCGCTCGCGAAAATGTATTGTAGATAGGCTGGGAGCCTTCCTCCCCGGCCGCAAAGGTGTGTGCGGGCAGCCACAGCGTTCTGCTCTGATTCGACGTTGAATTTCAAATAAAACCAGCGAAATCTTCAGGCTGGCTGTTGTGCATCGCTAGTCCTGCCGCAGCAAGACAAGCGATGCAGCAAGAGAAGACTCGTCCTGCGTCTCTCATCCAACGAGTGATGCGGCAGGCCTTGCGATGCGGGAGGACTAGCGATGGAGGAGGACTCTTTTCTGCACTGCAGACGATGTTTGAATTTTAACATCCTGCCTCTCTTCTGTTGCTGACACACAGTTGTCTCGCTATGGTGGTCGTTGCTTTTCAGGTACCACCGGGTGGAGCGCAGCATGGGACGCTTCCAGCGGCGCTTCCGCCTGCCCGACTACTGCGACGCGGACAAGATCAAGGCCGCGGCAGAGCACGGCGTGCTAACAGTGTCCGTGCCAAAGAAGGAGCAGCAGCCGCCGCAGCAGCAGCGCGCCGCCAAGGACGTGCCCATCCAGTAAAAGCCAGCCGCACATTGAGGCAGCTTCGCCGATGCTTCCTCTGGTGTCGAACGAGATGCATCAATTGGAGTTTTTTTGGCAGAATCCGTACTAGAGAGCATTACCAGGCTGAAGAATTCGCTACCTACTACATGGCAATAGGTAGGGCGTAGCAGCGCCAACTATGGCAGGGCATAGANAGAACCAAGCAGCAGACGAGAGTAGTTGGGTGTTGTGGGTGTGGGTCTGGAACACTGGGCAGACCTCTTTCTGATCAACGGTGCATGTGGTGAAGAAAAATGTATGTGGTGTTGGAACAAAAACTGTCGATTTTGGATTGTGTTCCCAGTTTCTGGAAGCTAGCATGAAGTTGAGCCGCCTCTTGCCTCCTGCACGTTCGTGCGTCAATTGGCACATGTCGGAAAATAAACACACAAACAGGGCAAAATCGGTTTTTAACCACGAAAACGTTGCAAAATCTCGTGTGTAGCTTACAATGGAACTATTGCATTGTCGTACCAACAACTCCAATGCTATCCGCACGTTTGCTCCACGTATGCAACTTCCACGTGGTGGACAATGAAGATATTGCTACGGAGATGCTCTCAAACTCGAAGGAGTAGCAACTGCACCAAGTGACACTTAGCTTACGTCAGCGTCTCTATTTGTTTCTTTTTTAGGTTTCATTGATATAAAAGAGAGCATGCAAGGTCGTCCCTGACCGCCACAACTAAGGGGTATGAAAGAGAAAACTAAGCCGCCCCTGACTGGCACATCTTTGGAGTATGAAAGTAAAATCCAAGCCGTCCCTAACCGGCACATCTGCGGGGTATAGCTACGCATGCAAGAGCCGCCACCGTGAGGTGGGCTGTTAAGAAGGGGAGCTAAGCTCCCCTAGAATGTCGGCTCTACCCCACAGAGGGCAAAGAGGGTGAGGAGGGAGCGCACGTGACCCTGGCACGTAATGGGGGCCACCTCGCCAGTGAAGGGGGCTGACGCTCTAGCGTGGGTGGAGACGTAGAGCTGGATGGCCGTGCATTGGGCTCGGATCCCCGCAATGGAGGCACGCTGAGCCCAGTGTGCGAGGGTCTCCGCCGAGCACTGTCGGGTCCCACGTGAGAGACAGACCTTGGTTAGGCGGGCCATGAAGACCCAGAACTCGTCCCCCAGGCCTCCCAAGGTCTCCCAAGCCAGGGCCTGCAAGTCGTGTCCTCGTGGCAGTGCCGTCCTTTATTGCTTCTCCTCCTCCTCTGCGGCCGAATGGGCTCTTCCGGGCCCTGTGGCATGGTTCCCTTGCGCATCCACCCGTCATGGTACACCAAGGTTAGATCTGGTTGCATGTACCCCTGCCCCCCCCCGCAGGGGCAACACGTTGGTCAGCGCCACGCGGACGGGTAGGCGGTGCTCCTAGCATACATCAGCGAGCTCGTCGCAGATGGCGTTGTGAACATGCCAGATTACGCCGCCCTCCTTCCCTCGCCAGGTTACTGCAGCGGGCTCGAGAGGGTGGACCCCCACTTCCTTCAGGTGTGCGAGGGGGAGGCTCATCCAGAGTTATGCATGTAGCCAGAAGTATGCTGCAGGGAGGAAGGTACGGTCGTCCTCCCCGGACGGCGTGGCCTGGAGCCACAGTGCGCTTTCTCGCGTGGCTGTGGCTTAGCATCTGCTTTCCGCCCGGCGGCAGCACCTCGTGCTCAGTCCGCAACGCGCCGGGCCTGTACAGGCACAGTGCCTCAGCGCTGCTGCCCCCACCTCCTCCACCCACCGCTCCCATCAACTCGCGTACCATACCTCGCTCAGCTGCTGGTAGAGGCGTGGCACTAGTCACTGCTGCAAGCCGTCCAAAGAGGGGAAGGCACGGAAAACCTGCACTAGGAACTCCTCCTCCACCAGGCACCACAGGGGGGTGAGGAAGTCCAGGGTCTGAGAGGAAGGCAGGAAGGTGCCGAACTTGGAGACCAGTGCGTGGAGGAGGGAGCCAGTGGCTCATGCGAAGGCAACCGGCTCCCGATCGTGGGCATGAGGAGTCTCGCGCCGCCGAAGCGGAAGGGCAGCTGCACCTGCCACTGGGCGAGCTGCTGCAGGTCCCAGTCCTCCATCTCTCAGTCTGCAGCCGCCGTCACCTGCAGCAGCGAGAGGACCGCCACCCGCACTGCATCATCGAACCGCTGCAGCACCGCAAGCCACCATCGCTCGGGGGGCAAGGCCTGCACGCAAAAGTCCACCCGAGGGATGATGCAGAGCCGGAGAAGGGTCATCGCCGCCTGGGCGTCCTCCATGCGGCCAAGCTGCATTAGATCGTGGGTCTGCAGCAACCACCCCTCGGCCCACTTTTGCTGGAAGTCCTGGGT
>SZWC01017029.1:34357-62407 GCA_023375785.1 Penium margaritaceum
GGTCTGCCAAACTATGTTTTCAAAGGACAGCACCTTTGGCAAGGAAGGACACTAACCATCGACCCTCAAGTCCACCC
This sequence comes from Penium margaritaceum, assembly GCA_023375785.1. NCBI lineage: Eukaryota > Viridiplantae > Streptophyta > Zygnematophyceae > Desmidiales > Peniaceae > Penium > Penium margaritaceum. The sequence continues at coordinate 34,435 of SZWC01017029.1, forward strand.
ATGCTTCTGGGCCTAAGGCTCAGGGAGTACCAATATCAGCCTGATGAAGAGGAGGCGGTGCATTTTTTCCCCCGCATTGAAGATCATACCGCCTTGCTCACAGATTTTGACCATATTACAGTACTTGTGCTCATTCCTTTCCTGCCAGTTCCGAGAACCTCCCTTGTAGTCTGCGCCACCTGTGCACGCTTGGCTGGACTGGGCAGGCGTTACCTTGTGCACTTGCCGTCAATTCCACACTGACCATGATTGTGTTCACATGGATTAGGAACGCACCCACTAAGAGATCCCTCCATGCAATGCGTGTCTAGATGCTGCACATGTCATGGTTGTCACGATATCTCCGATGCAAAACCCTTGTTTCTCAATCCTAGACACATCAGCATCGAACAAGGGTAATGTTTTTTAAATGGACCCTTATGGAGGGCGACATCAAAGACTAGTTCCGATGCTCATGTGACAATGATGCTAGCTCTTGTGACAGGAATCTAGGGTTGCTGCAGATCCACAATGACAGTGCCCTTCAATGGTTCATCCCAGAGGACAGTGGCAATGTCAGAGCTTACCATGCTCTATGACCAACCAAACTAGGCATATGTCACTGACCATGACCAAAGAAACTCACTATGTGTGGTCAACGTTGATAACTCATAAGACGAGTCACAAATGGTCAGAGGGTGGAACAATGGTTTAGGAACACTAGTTTCTGACTAGCAAGTACTAAGACCTTCAATAAGTAGTGGCACGGTGTGGCTATCATGCACAATGACCAACCAAAGTAGGCAAATGTCACTGACCATGACCAAATAACTTCATCATGTGTGGTCAACGTTGACAACTCATAGTACAAGTCACAAATGGTGAGAGGGAGAAACAATGTTTTGGAAATACTAGTTATCGACGAGCAAGTAGAAAGACCCTGAATACGAAGTGGAACAATGTGACTACCATGCACAATGACCATCCCAAGTGGGCATGTGTCAGTGACTATGACCAAAGAAATTCACTATGTGTCGTCAATGTTGCCAACCCATCATACGAGTCAGAAATGGTCAGATGGGGAAACAATAGTTTGGGAATACTAGTTCCCAACTAGCAAGTACAAACATCTTCTTTTAGCAGTGGCATGGTGTGGCTACCACGCACAATGACCAACCAATGTAGGCATATGTCACTGACCATGACCAAATAATTATCACCGCCAAAATGGGAGGTGATGATTATTAGGTCAAAGAACTTCGACCAGTCACAGATGGTCAGAGGGGGAAACAGTGGTTTTGGAATACAAGCCATCGACTAGCCTGTACAAAGACCTTCAATAAGTAGAGGCACGGTGTGGCTACCATGCACAATGACCAACCAAAGCAGGCATATGTCACTGACTACAACGAAGAAATTTCACTATGTGTGGTCAACGTTGCCAAATCATAATACGAGTCACGAATAGTCAGAGGGGCAAACAATGGTTGGAAAATATTGGTTATCAACTAGCAAGTACAAAGACCCTCAATAAGTAGTAGCACGGTGTGGCTACCATGCACAATGACCAATTAAAGTTGGCATATGTCACTGACCATAACCAAATAATTTCACTATGTTTGGTCAACATTGACGAATCATAATACGAGACACAAATTGTCAGATGTGAAAACACTGGGTTGGGAATACTGGTTATCGACTAGCAAGTACAAAGACCTTCAATAAGAAGTCACACGGTGTGGCTACCATGCACAATGACTAACCAAAGTAGGCATATGGCACTGACCATGACCAAAGAATTTAACTATATGTTGTCAACATTGACAACTCATAATACGAGTCACAAATGGTCAAAATGGTAGAAAATGGTTTGGGAATACCAGTTAGTAAGTAGCAAGTACAAAGAACTTCAATTAGTAGTGGTCAGGTGTGGCTAACATGCACAATGAACAACCATAGTAGGCAGATGTCTGTGACCATGACCGAAGAATATCACTATGTGTGGTCAACGTTGACAACTCATAAAACAAGTCACAAACGGTCAGAAGGGGAAATAATGGTTTGGAAATAAGATTTTTTGTCTAGCAAGTACAAAGACCTTGGATAAGTAATGGCACGGCGTGGCTACCATGCACAATGACCACCCAAAGTGGGCATATGTCACTAGCTATGACCAAAGAATTTCACTATCTATGATCAGCGTTGACAACTCATAATACAAGTCACCAATGGCCAAAGGGGGAAACAATGGTTGGGAAATGCTAGTTATCGACTAGCAAGTACAAAGAGATTTAATACGTAGTGGCACAGTATGGCTACCATGCACTATGACCAATCAAAGTAGGCATATGTCACTGACCATGACCAAAGAAACTCACTATGTGTGGTCAACGTTGATAACTCATAAGACGACTCACAAATGGTCAGAGGGTGGAACACTGGTTTAGGAACACTAGCTTCCGACTAGCAAATACTTACAACTTCAATAAGTAGTGGCACGGTGTAGCTATCATGCACAATGACCAACCAAAGAAGGCATATGTCACTGACCATGACCAAATAATTTCATCATGTGTGTTCAACATTGACAACTCATAGTACAAGTCACAAATGGTGAGAGGGAGAAACAATGTTTTGGAAATACTAGTTATCGACTAGCAAGTAGAAAGACCCTGAATACGTAGTGGAACAATGTGACTACCATGCACAATGACCATCCAAAGTAGGCATGTGTCAGCAACCATGACCAAAGAAATTCACTATGTGTCGTCAACGTTGCCAACCCATAATACGAGTCAGAAATGGTCAGAGGGGGAAACAATGGTTTGGAAATACTAGTTACCAACTAGCAAGTACAAAGATCTTCTTTTAGTAGTGGCACAGTGTGGGTAGCATGCACAATGACCAACCAAAGTAGGCATATGTGACTGACCATAACCAAAGAAGTTCACTATGTGTCGTCAACGTTGACAAACCATAACACGTGTCACAAATGGTCAGAAGGGGGGAACAATGGTTTCAGAATACAAATCATTGACTAGCCAGTACACAAACCTTCAATAAGTAGCGGCACGGTGTGGCTACCATGCACAATGACCGACCAATGTAGGCATATTTCACTGACCATGACCAAATAATTATCACCTCCCAAAAGGGAGGTGATTATAATTAGGTCAAAGAACTTCGACTTTCACAATGTGTGGTCAACGTTGACAAATCATAATACGAGTCACAAATGGTCAGAGGGGGAAACAGTGGTTTTGGAATACAAGCCATCGACTAGCCTGTACAAAGACCTTCAATAAGTAGTGGCACGGTGTGGCTACCATGCACAATGACCAACCAAAGCAGGAACATGTCACTGACTACAACGAAAAAATTTAAATATGTGTGGTCAACGTTGCCAAATCATAATACGAGTCACAAATAGTCAGAGGGGCAAAAAATGGTTGGAAAATATTGGTTATCAACTAGCAAGTACAAAGACCCTCAATAAGTAGTAGCACGGTGTGGCTACCATGCACAATGACCAATTAAAGTTGGCATATGTCACTGACCATAACCAAATAATTTCACTATGTTTGGTCAACATTGACGAATCATAATACGAGACACAAATTGTCAGATGGGAAAACACTGGGTTGGGAATACTGGTTATCAACTAGCAAGTACAAAGACCTTCAATAAGAAGTCGCACGGTGTGGCTACCATGCACAATGACTAACCAAAGTAGGCATATGGCACTGACCATGACCAAAGAATTCAACTATATGTTGTCATCATTGACAACTCATAATACGAGTCACAAATGGTCAAAATGGTAGAAAATGGTTTGGGAATACCAGTTATTAAGTAGCAAGTACAAAGAACTTCAATCAGTAGTGGTCAGGTGTGGCTAACATGCACAATGACCAACCATAGTCGGCAGATGTCTGTGACCATGACCGAAGAATATCACTATGTGTGGTCAACGTTGACAACTCATAAAACAAGTCACAAACGGTCAGAAGGGGAAATAATGGTTTGGAAATAATATTTTTTTTCTAGCAAGTACAAATACCTTGAATAAGTAATGGCACGGCGTGGCTACCATGCACAATGACCACCCAAAGCAGTCATGTGTCACTAGCTATGACCAAAGAATTTCACTATCTATGGTCAACGTTGACAACTCATAATATAAGTCACCAATGGTCAAAGGGGGGAACAATGGTTGGGAAATGCTAGTTATGGACTAGCAAGTACAAAGAGATTTAATACGTAGTGGCACGGTATGGCTACCATGCACTATGACCAACCAAAGTAGGCATATGATGGTCACTAACATATGCCTACTTTGGTTGGTCACTGACATATGTCAGTGACCGACTAGCCAGTGTAGTGGCATTGCCACTACACTGTGTGTGTCGAATGTTCTCCTGGCAGTGTGTTCCCATGTGTGGAGGACAGGCACGAGAATGTAGACTGGCTGGTGTCCAAGATGGTAGACGTGCAATCTTTTAGAACACTCAACGTGCACACCAGTTTCCACCCAAGCCGGCCAGGAAGGACTGGCTGCTGTTGAATTAGCGGCCAGAGTGCTTTCTCCTGGATTCTGAATTGGCGGCACCTATCCATGAGATGCACTTCCCATGTGACCACCGAATAAATGGATTCAAGTACGGTTTCACGACAATACTATTTGCGTTGTGGGCAGGAAGCATACTTCTATACGCATGTTAAAAGGCATTCACCATTCCTTTCATTGATCATCCAGTGCCAAGGGGAGCTCAAGTCCTACAACGTGAACCATCCAGCAAAAATGATGAGTTATTTGCCTTGTGCATGATTTCAGTTCTTAATGCCCATGTACATCATCTGTCCATCTTATTCTAACCACCAATTCCTGCTTATTGCAGACACCTGTCCAATTCTACAAAGCAACATGCGGCTGCATACTCTTTCTAGATGGGAAGGAAGATGGAATGTTCATCTACTCAAACACCACAACAATCACGCACTCTGCAATGCGCATGGTCTTATTCCATGCCTACAATGGCACTTCTCTTGCTGAAATCTCTTCGGCTGTCATCTTCTTTGAAGAAATGACAAATCCCCTAGGATTTGTACATCGCATGATCATTCTAAAGGCCTTGCAAACTTTTGTGAGGTTGATGCTTTTGGAAGGTCTAGGAACCTTTTGCTCGACGTGTGGTCCATATCCAAGAATCGAAGAGAGATTCAAGGTCACAGTTACCCGCTAAAAGAAAACAACTTTGTAGAGAGAGAAAAAGTGCTTTCAATAGCACATTCACTTGAAAAGCTACATTTCAAAGAGAAATGGGGTTATTCATGGCCACATTCACCTATATAAGTTTTTAAACAATAGAAGGTTCTCTGAACTACATACGCTTGCAAATCAAAGAGGTCAGATATTGGAGGGGTGGCCTCAAGTTCCCATCATACGACTCTTGGACATATATGGATGTATCCTCAAACACCCATTTCGATAATCTATTCAAGAGAATCTACCCGTTTTGAATTTCAACATATAGTAACACACACAGCTTGATGGCCGATGAAGTCACCAGTAGTGGATTTGGTGATCGGAACAATGTTGATTACCCTGCTTCATGTCGGCCATCAAGTTCTGCAAAGCCCTAGCATGTGTCATGCGTCAAGCTCTTGTTCACAATTGTTGTGGTGTTGATTGTTCCCTGGTCAACATGATTGGAGTGTAGGAGAGTGGATTCTCAAAAAGGGAATTCAAACGGTGATTCGGAAAGCAAGCCATTACATGCAGCCATAGAACAAGAATTTAGGTATGCAAAACTATACAGGTCATATTTCTGGTGGTGAATTCCAGATAAGCTAAGAGTTGAGGAGCATTCTTCTGCAATTGCATTTGTCAAAGGATGCCAAAGTGCACATGGAAAGAAATTCAATGATTCGCGGTGAAAAACTACATAACCTTTCTTACAAGCGGGAATGTTATCTCTTCCAAACCATTATTGCCATTTGCAAAGTACTTTCTGTCACATTACCGGTGGTAGCTTATTGGTACACGTCATTCAGATGAACTGGAGGGTTTTCCCTGTACGTCTTCTTGAGAGAGGTGCACGACAACGAAGGACAAGAATTTCCCTAGTTCTCAGCATTGGAACTCCCCTTGTGAATAAGCATCCTGGCCACGTCAAAACTCGAAGTTTCATGTTGAGGCGATGATCACGACTGCGTGTGCACATGCCAAAAAATGGAGAAGTATGCATGGAAAGGAGCTCACCGTTTTGCCTTGAGAAACTAAAATCCCTCTCTAGTAGAGGGAAACATTATGTGGCAAATGACAGGTTTTCAAAGCTCCAAAGGTCACATTGTCGGTGGTAGTGTGTACATAGGACCCAGATGAATTGGAGGGGTGGCGCTTTATACAAGAATGGGGCAAGTATGCGACGATGATCGTCATGCGGCATCAAGTCGATATCATTGATCGAGGAACATGCTTTCACCTCATTTGTGTGTTGACGATGCTCTCCTGATGAATCGCCGTTGGCCTCACCTGGGCGTGATCAACCTCTGGGTCTCATCCGGTGAAGAAGTGCCCCTACCACGTCAGATCTGGCATTCATTTTGAGGTGATGACGTCGACCTCGTGCGCAAGTGCTGAACGAAGGCTCATGGATCCATGAAAAGGAACTCACTGGTTTGCAATGAGTTCCTTTTATGAACGGAATCATTATGATTCAAATGGCGGGTTTGAAATGTACCACATGTTACAGAGCCCTCGCGTTGCACATTGCACCCAGATAAATAAGAGCGGTTGTGCTTTACAGGAGAATGAGGGATGTGCACAACGATGATCGTCATGCCGTGTCGAGTCGATAACTTCGGTCAAGGAAAATGTGTTCCCATTCTCCATGCATCGATGTTCTCTCCTCATTAATCAGGATAAGCATGCGTGAGGAGGTACCCAGTCCATGTGCCAATGTAAAGGTCCATCTCTTTGAGACCCACTTCAGCAAGGAGCAGCAAGCGGCAACGAGTGGCAGCGAGTAGCAGTAATGAGCAATGGTGAGTAGCGGCAAGCAGCGGTAAGGAGTAATGGGCAGTGGCAATATAGGCAACAGAGGTAGTAGCGACAAGCCGCAACAAGCAACGGCAACCACAGGCAAGCACATGCAAGCACCAAAAACCAGCGACATGCATGTGCGGCAATCAACGGCTACAATGGGAAGAGCATCAGCAATGGGAATAGCGCTAGTAGTGGCAACAGCTAGCGGTGGAGAGCAGCGGCTCACGTCGGTGAGCAGTGGCAAGTGGTGGAAAGTGGCCCCATGTAGCAAAAAGAGTGGCAAGCAACAGTAAGTAGTACCAGGGGATCAGGAAAAGAGGGGAGTACAAGAAAAAGAGGGGAAGAAGAGCTACTTGGATGTACATGCCCTGATATACCTCTCCAAATAGCAGCTTCTTCTCAAGAACATCGGGCCTATTGCTGCAAACCACAGCCGGGTCTTGCAAGCAGCATCAAGCATCAGGAACATCGGCAACAACGCCAAGCAGAAAATAAAACTCATGATTCAATGACAAAGGCTTTCATGAATTCTTCCATGGCCAGTCATTCTGACATACAATGGTGTTTTGGCAACAATGTGAATTTTGGCATGATTTGGAGTGTGCCAATTGTCCTAAGCCACAATTTGAAGATATCAAGCTCAATTGGGCCTCTGGTCTTAAGCATGTACCTGTCCCTGATCAAAGCTCGTGCGCCAGATCCTCCTCCTGCTCCTGTTCTTGCTCCTATTTATGCTCTTCTTTCTCTTGCGGTTCCTTCTCCTGTTCATGATCTAGTTCCTTAAAAACTAGCTCCTACTGGGGCATCTACTCGTACTGTTGAAGGGGACGCAACTGCTTTGCCTACTCCTCCTCCAGCTTCTGCTATGGACCCGCATTGGTTGGTAGTTGCATTGATTTGGTGGTGTTCTAAATTTAACAAGCAGCTCTTGCTCCCATACCCACTCTTGCGCCTGCTTCCGCTTCCGCGTCCTCTCCCGCTCCTGCTCCCACTTCCTCTCCCGCTCTTGTTTCTGCTCCTTGTCCTATTTTTGTTCCAAAAATGACTCATACTGCTCTTGCTCCTACTCAGGTGCCTGCGTACATTCCTGCTCTTTATCTTGCTCCTTTCCCTCTTCTTGCTACAGCTGCTGTCTATGCTCCTGCTCCCATCCCTCTGCTGCCTTTGCTCCTGCTCCTATCCATCTTCTACCTTCTCTTGTACCTGCGCCTCTCCCTGATCCTGCTCCCACTCTTACTTCAAATGTAGCAATGGCATCGGACCCTGGTGTGCATGGAAAGACGGACTTGCTGGCGCCCGCAGGTAGGAAGATCATTGAAGTTGTCAACAACACTTTAGTTTTGGCATTCGTGGGCTCTACCAAGGCTGCTGCTGCCTTGAGTGACGCTGAGGCTACATTAAGGAAGAAAATCCTCATTGTATCTGCTATTCCGACTGACTACTCTACAGCACATTGGACAATACACAATGTTGAGTTTGTTTTTCATGGCAGGATGCGTTCTAAGGTTCTAGCTACTGCTTCTTTTGCCAAAGCATCTGGCTTGGCTCCTCTTCCTCGTGATGTAGCATCCTTCCTCCAAGCAGCACCAATTTCGCTAATCTTCCTTCACATTCTCCTACCGAGGTTGCTACCCTCACAAGCGTAAGAGATTGTCTTGAACTTTGCATAAAGACATGCTTTGGGGATTCCAAGGATCATTTCATTACCATGGCTTGTGAAGCTACCCGCGGCATTGCCCTGAATGTGGCTGTTCCTGCTCTTGCCCCTGCTTCAACTAGTTCTATCATCCCTACACTTCCTCCTGCTCATTAACCTATCTTGGATGCTCCTGCTCCTCCTACTACCAATGCCCCTGCTCCTCTTGCTCCTCTTGCTCCAAGGCAGCCCCGCCTCATTGGTGGTTGGCTTGAAGAAATTCATGAGGAAGATATGCCAGCTCCTGCTCCTGCTTGTGCTCGTTTCCTGTTCCTTCTCCTCATGGCAATGATACTCCTCTAGTTCCTGTAGCAGAAAACAACAAGAAGCAATAACAATCTTCTATACATAGAGGCGAGTAGAAGAAGCAAACACAAAAGTAGTGGCAACAGCGGCATCAGCGCCAATAGTGACTGTAGTAGCCAGTAGCATCAATATCTTGAGTTGTGGAGTTGTGGACTTGTAAAGCTGTTAAGTTGTGAAGATGTGAAGCTATGGTGTTCCATCGAGCAACTACATGGAAGCTTCTGGGAAGAGGAGGAGGAGGAAGAAGAGGGAAGAACCTGCTCCTGTTCCCACTCCTGCACTTGTACCCGCACCCACACCCGCACCCACACACATCCACACCTACATGTGCACCTGTATCCACAACCACATCGGCACATGCATGTGTATGTGTACGTGCATGCACACACGCATACGCACCCATACCCCCATTCGTACCTGCACCCGCACCGACATCCACACCCGCTTTGCGCATCACTAAAGTGTCTAGGCACCCTATAGCTCTCATATTTCCCAAAGGGGTGCATCTTGCAAGGGACGCAATCCAAGAGGTTGAGAGGTTGAAAGGCACCTTGAGGTGCTACAGTTGTCCTAAGTGTGGGAGCCATGAGGTGTATGATGTATGATGATGGTGATACCGTAAACCTGATACTCGGTACCAGGTAGTGTGTGTTATTTCACACCATTCAATTGATCATTGTCCCTCTTTGCCTGTTCTTAATCCATACCTACACAATGTATATGCATGCTTCAAGTGTCATGCTTCAAAAACATGCTCAAAGGATCATGCGTGCCCCAGGATGCATGTTTTTTATGCATACGTTCAGGAGAATGTTTTGCTCTGCACGGTTTGACGCAAGCTCTCAGATGTGTTCTCTACAAATATCCATGCTTGAAGATGTGCATAGGCTAAAGTTCAAGTTACTTAGAGGGCATCCTTCACATGGCAGCACATTCAAGCATGCTTCAAGAAGCATGCTTATACATGCATCATTTTAGGCATGTGAAACTAAGGAAATTTTTCAAACAATCATCTAGAGACTCAATACTAACACATTGCACACTTCCTTGGTTAAATGTTTGGGTGAAATCCACACCATGTGCATGATAAGACTATTTCAAAACTGGGTAGGCCAGAAAAAAACCTAGCCTACATTATTCTCCTATACCTCATGATCCCTTGCACAATGCGACACTGGCATTCAACTCACCAACAGTTTTTGCCTATGGTGGAGATACCCCTGGCTATTCAGGCAAGAGGGATGAGTACTCCGGAAAACATTCTTGTAGGATTACATTTTGCGATCTACATTCATGATTATATTAGCCTACATGCAAACATAACTTACTATACATTGAGTTAAAAGGTATTTCATGAAATTCAGTCTTATCCTCAAAAGAAATTCGCACTTACCTATAAAAACGAGTGTCTTTACAAGTAACAACATTCTTTGCCAAGCATGTAGATGCAACTGTCTCGGAGAGCGGAGAATTGTATTCCTTGGTCATTTCTGTCACGTACAGAGAAGCTTGAGGTTCATGTTTGTGCATTTTGTTTGGGAAGAACGAATCAAAATAGTGCATTGTTCCACTCTTTTTTTTGTATGTGGTGGGTTCGACCCTCTGCCAATACAAAAGAAGATTCTGTTGGCGCTGCCCAAAAAAAAACACATGCATTAACAATGTGCGCGGCACCGTCATCCGGAATCTCATGAGAATTTGGAATAGAAATGACTAATTAGCAATGTACCAGCAAGAGAATGATTTGTCAAAGGTAGGCTTTACTTCAGATGCAGCTTCAGCACCATTGGCGGATGATGAAGCCAGAGGGAACACATATGAAACATAACAATCACTCTGCATGTCACGTGGTGGCCACCTTCCATTTTGTAGGAGTGCCTAAGCATGAATGATCACAAATGTAATGCAGTTTATGTTGGAGGAAGGAATGTGAAAGAAGCATGGGAGGAGCATGGACACAGAAAAATACACGCCTGCTTACGGATTTAATGCTCTTCCTTGAAAATTTGAGAAAAACTCCCAATCCCAAGCATGTTTACAACGGTCGGTCACCCTTGGTGTCCATTTTCACCATGAAATGGATAAGACCTGGTTCTTCACAATGATAAGGATTTTTGTGAGACCCTGGTTGCCGTAGAAACAACGCAAGGTTCAGCATTGTTTTTGTTCATGTCAACACCTGCGCAACCAAAATCTTGTGCACTCTCCAAACCCCGAGGATCAACCAAATAGTGGCTAGAATAGATGTGAGAAATCGGTTTAGAGTGTCATTCTAGAACATGTTTCCTGTTGTTTCCGTTTAGGTTGTTGGATACAGAATGGAATCCCTTCAATTGTCCATGAGTGATGGAAAACACAATCTTCATGTTGGTTTCCCTATACGAACCTTCATTAACCGCACATGGCTTCATGTTTGAAAGGTGAAAACAGAGATAGTAATGGACCACATCTGCCATTGACGACGTACAAATAAAAAACCGGTCTCTAATGTCACTGACCTACATCTGATGTAAGAATGGTATTGTAGAGATAATCCATGGTGAATTGGTGTGCTTGCATTTGCATATGCCATCGAAACCTAAATTGAGTTTTTTTTCTCCTGTAGTCTTGAAAGTTGCGGCATCACCAAAAAAATCAGAACTAGAATCCTTGTCGCCCTCCCTCGATACCACAGACTGTTCATTTCCATGGTCCACCATAATGAACCATCAACTTGCATGCATAATCTTCCATTGGACTCAAACGAAGCAGCTTACTCATTGTGCACACCCTCTCCTCCATTTGTTCTTCTGAGCTAACCTTGTTGCCCACACTGCTCATCATGCACACCTGCTGGTAGGTCTGGAGGCCATGTTACTTCTACTTATGCTACCAGTACTACCAATACTTTCGTTACTTCCAATGCTGCTGCTGATGCTCCTGATGCTTCTACTGATGTTTTCAATGCTACTACTAATGCTCTCTTTTATGCGGCTACTAATGTTCTTGTTGCTACTAATGCTACTACTAATGTTGGTGCCACTGCTAAGGTTATTGCTACAACTGATGCTACTACTACTGCTATTACTACTGATTTTGCTAGTACTATATCGATGTTGTTGTTGCTACTACTATTAAGTTGTTGAAACGACGTTGGATGTGCTACTCCTACTAATGTTGTTGATGGTACTACTACACTTGTAATTCATGAGCATTGGCAGTGATGTTGTCGGCCCTACCGACTGTTTTGGTATGAATACACATTCTTGCACACACAGGTGGTGTGTGCATAGAACATATGGAGTCGTGGAAAGACCAATGTATATGCAAATGATGGTTTCATTTTTTTATCGTCAGCTAGAGCCTCCAGAAACACAATGAGCTTCAATGGCTATTTCAAAGGTCGATGCATGCATGATAACCTGGCTGAATGGTCGATACATGGATCTACAACTACTTCAACAATCGGTGGAGATCGCCATCCCCAATTTGATGGTACATATCCACAAAGATTGATGTTTTGACAATTCATCAATGAACCTGGTCTGATTTTCAACTTGTGTATTCCCATTTCCTTCTGATAGGTGAGATTTTTGCAGCATGAGAGTTGTTTCCATGTTTTGTTACTTTACCTCGGATTGCCTTCCGCCTTCCGCAAGGGAAGGCAAAAGGCAATCCGTTAGATGCCATGATCCAAAGAATTGAATAGGTGGCCCATCAACCTGATAACCAACAAGAACATGGACCCAATACTTGTACCCATTCAATATAGAAGAAGCATATCTATGTGAGGGTGTAATGAACATGGTTCTTCCACCAAAAAACTGTAAAGGTTTCTTTCCCAAAATGGAAAGGAAACCTTTACAGTGCCGACTGGCCAGTCGTGACCGACGGTTATTGGAGTGTTGATAATTCTTCCTGATTTTCTGTGTGCACTGCATGGTATTATTGTTTAGTGGATGCTGAAATGTCTGTTTCAATGGTTAACATTCACTCCACTACACATTTTGGTTTTAGATGGAGGCCAAAGACCCGGTTTGATGGTCAATTCAGGCGCAGATACCCGTCTCAATGTTCGCAACCATGGGGCTCTTCACACAGCCCGTAGCAACTCTGCCACGTGTTTGCATGCGTACAACAACAGGGATCAGCACTGGGCTATAAGGGTTACGTAGCAACCTATCCGATGCTCTGCACCTTTTTTTTATCTTGTTTGTACCGCCAATGAAGTGCCAGGCACAGTTCTGACTGATTTTTGGTTTGGCACGCTATAAACACATCATGCATGTTTTGTGGTTGTTTGTTTTTGCGGAGTGTATCCAACCCACCTCCTCCATGAAAATGGAGGAGGTAGGTGGGAAAATGATAGTATAGTGGCCAAGGTTATTACACTGGCGTTCCCTCTTGTCATAAGTGTAAGGAGAAGAGTGGGACACAACTACATCATGAGGACACCAACATCGCTAGGAGGTAACTTTTGTTGTATTTTCTCTTGTCAACAAGTAAATCTATATCGATTTCTTTCAACCTCGCAATGTCTGTCACCATCTTCCTTCTGCGGGAGAGGTCAGCACACCACGACCGTTGATAGTGTGGGATACCTAACGAACCGCTTTTCAAGAATTTCTGAATGTTCAATGCAGACGGGGATATGAGGCATGATCTGTTTCCAACAGAATCATAGCGCGCGTTGATGAGGAATTCTTTCAACAACTAGGAACCTTTGGCATCAACCCTACTGAGTCTGTCTAACATTTTACCACCCACAAGTTTGTTTTGCAGCGCATGTATGATAGTCCTAAGCTGTGCCACCCTGAGGTTAAAGTTGGGCCTCGTGCCTCCTGACAGGAGGAACAAGGTGGTGGACGTGAAGATGTCTATTAGGTGTTGGGCTTCCATAAGAACAAGTCAATGTTAGGTGGCACGGCCCATGATTCTCTTAGAGAGACTACCACAAAAGTCGCAACTCCTGCTACTCGTGCTATTCTCGCTAATGCTCCTTCTCTTTCTCTTACTCCTACTCTTGTGCCTCCTCCTGAACCTCTTCCACCTCCTGCTCCCACCTCTGCCCCAGTAGTTACTCCTCCTGTGCCTATAATTGTGCCCCTTATGACTTCCGTGGTTGTCACAAAATTCGCAATTGGTACAACTGCAACGATTTCAACTACTGCTACGCTTGTGTCGGCAACGCCAAATCTGCAGCTACCAACGCTGCCACAATTGTCGCTTGTACCACTGCTACCAATGTTTCTACGCCTGTCATCACTACCATCATTGTCAATGTTACTGAGAGTTCTGCCATTGCAGCCACTACCAAGATGCCCGAGACTGCCACTATTGCTGATACCACCAAAACTGCCAAGATTTTTGCCACTACCGATTATGTGAATACTTCAACCATTGTCTCCACTGGTGCCACTGGCACAACTTCCCCAACTACCAGGACTGCTATCACTCCTGTTGCTGCCATGAATGTTGAGACTACCGAGACCTCCGCCAGATATGGTGGTGGGCGAGGGTACTGGAGATGAGAGGAGGCCATGCATCATGCAAAATGAAGAAGTAATTTCTCCCATGTGTAAGTTAAAGATGATGGTGTAAGATTTCCTATCGCATGTTTGTAAGCATGTGTTTATCTTTCTTACGTGATGAAACGCACTATTTTCCATTGGCTAGCTTACAAGAGGAGACCCGAGTCGTCCAAGTTTTGTAGGATGAGATTGCTCGTTTGAGGTGTCAGCTAGCTCAATGAAGGCTGGAAATGGTCGAATGTGGGACTGCTCATGTACTTTCAGCACATCTACAATTGACAGAGAACATGAAGGACCGCCATGGTGTGAGCCAAAGTTTCTATGATGATGTGAACACCATTGTCAAGGCACGATAGGGAAGACATTCATGCTCAATCACTCCAAATCAATACACATGCTGATGTGTGTATGAGAGAAAAACATATGGAGAGGATCCTTCCATGCAAAACAAAAACTAGAAATTGGACAACGTTTCCAGGAAGTTACTTGTTTGAGTCAACTTCAAGCATTGTTATGTTTACATGAAAACCTCAATTTCCACGATCTTTCTCCACAATAGGTTTCACTGAAAACATCACAAAAACTACTTTAACGTAAAAAACATCTTGAAACTATGTAATCATTCCTTTTGATTCAAATGATGCATACATTGTGCACATTGTATATTTTGTGCTATTTGTCTAGTATTGAATCCTTACCTACATTGTACTTAATTCTACACTGGCATATCGTTGAAGGTCAACGCGTGTGCGGGATAGTCCAACACTTGATGGGCTGGTCACAACTCAGCATTCCTTTCGATGACTGTCGATTGTGTCATCGATGTGGTGCTACTAGAGTCTGTACCCCCCCCTCCCACTCAAAAGTGTATCGTGGCAGTGTATTGGGGATTGTATCTAAAGAAGCCTTCTTTTATAAAACAGTGTATTCAAAGGGAGGTGCGGATGTGCTGATACACAGGTCCAAACATACCTTGTTTCCCTGATACACTCCTGGATACAATTCACCGATACAATTGAGGGTTTTGTGGGGGAGGGGGGGGGGGGGGGGCAGTTCGGGTCCCATTGTGGCGGGGTCCAGGTACACTTAACTGTTTTTGTATAGCCTTATTGTTGTAGAAGAAGCAAAAGACGTCGGAATCTAGAAATCAACGGTTTACAAGTTTTTTCTACCAGATTCACTCCCGACTACACTCTTACAATACACTCGTCTACTTTGGGGGAGGGGCTGGGAGAGGGGGGGATCATTGTATTCCGATCCCCTCCCCCCCTCCAGCAGTTGAAAGTGTATTAGGGTGGTGTATTGGAGAGTGTAGCTGGGGAGCCTTCTTTTTCAAACTAGTGTATTTGGAGGGAGGTACGGACCTACCGTTACACAAGTCCAAATGATTTTTTTCCATCAGTATACTCTAGTATACAATTCTCCAATACACTAAAGGGTTTTGTGAGGGGTGGGAGGGGGGGGGGGGTCCACTTGGGGTCTCGTTGTGGCGTGGTCAAAGTACACTGAAATGTTTGTGTACATTCTTGTAGGTGGTTATGAATATGAATCAAGAGACGTCAGATGCTTGAAATCGACGACTTACAAGTACTTAATGTAGATGTACACAAGCCTGTTTTTTTCCTTTCTACCAGATACAATCCCACAATACACTCGTCCACTTCGGGGAGGGGAGGTCCTTGTATTTGGACCCCCCCCTTCCCGCGAGCAGTTGAAAGTGTATTAGGGTGGTGTATTGGAGAGTGTAGCCTAGGGAGCCTTCTTTTTTAAACTATTGTATTCAGAGGGAGGTGCAGACCTGCCTATACACAAGTCCCAAAAAAACTGTTCTCCCAATACACTCCCCAATACACTTCCTCAGTACACTAGAGGGTTTTGTGGGATGGGGGGATCCACTTGGGGTCCCGTTTTGCCGGGGTCAATGTACACTGAATTTTTTATGTACAGTCTTGTACCTAGTTATATAGACACAGCGAGAGAAATTGGATGCTTGATGTACACGGCTTAAAAGTACTTAATGTAGATGTACAAAAGTATTTTTTTTCCCTTTCTACCAGATACACTCCCACTACAATCTTGTAATACACTTGTCCACTTCGGGAGGGAGGGGGGTCCTTGTATCTGGACCCCTCCTTCCCTCCCCCCCTCCCCCTCAGTAGTTGAAAGTGTATTGGGGTGGTGTATTGAAGAGTGTAGCTGGGGAGCCTTCTTTTTTAAACTAGGGTATTCGGAGGGAGGTGCGGACCTGCCGTTACACAAGTCTGAAAAAAACTTTGTTCCCCGGATACACTTCCTAGTACACTTTCCGAGTATACTAGAGGGTTTTGCGGCGGGGGGGGGGCTTCCACTTGGGGTCCCGTTGTGGCGGGGTCGAAGTACACTGAGCTGTTTGTGTACAGCCTTATAGCTGGTTATTTAGATGAAGTGAGAGACATCGGATGCTCAAAATCGACAGCTTACGAGTACTTAATGTAGATGTATACAAGTCTGTATTTCTCTTGTCCACTAGATACACTCCCTGCTACAATCCTATAACACACTCGTCTACTTTGGACGGGGGGCAAGGGGGGAGGGAGGTCCTTGTATCCCGACCCCCCCTAGCAGTTGAAAGTGCATTAGGTTGATCCATTGGAAAGTGTAGCTAGAGGAGCCTTCTTTTCTAAACTAGTGTATTCTGAGGGAGGTGCGGACCTACCGTTACACAAGTTGAAAAAGAATTCATTCCCAGATACACTCCCAATACATTTACCCAGTACACTAGAGGGTTTTTCAGGGGGAGGGGGCGTTGTTGAGCAAGTGGCAACCATACGCCTATTAGGATATCACTATAATATGTCATATGCACGTTTATTGAAGGGAATGAGGGTTTTAGGAAAACACGCTTTATGTAAGAGGAATACAATGGAAAAAACAAGCGAGGCATAAATCAAGCGACATGTGAAGGCTTCTTAAGAAATATTACAATGCATGAACATTCCTTTGGAACCACAGCATTTCAGAAACATGGACAGAACATTTTGATGTTGAAAATTTTCAGGTGACTTCCACTAAAGACATCGTGTTGAAAAGGAATGAACGTCTTGATGTAAGATTTTAGGAAGCATGCTTGAATAGGATGTACTATACACAAGTATCATAGTGTATTAAAAGGGGATGACCAACTATAACTCACGAAAGAAGCATCCGACTCGTGTAGACATTTGTTCTTTCCAATTGGCTATGGTCCCCATTCGTGTTTGCAGATGTATCATTTTTTTTCACCAACCTCAATGAGCAACAACTGAAAATCATCATAGGAAGTAGCACCGTCGTTGAAAACTAGTTTGGTGGCATCCATTCTATTGATGTTTTTGTTTAAAATGTATTTGAGATACCTTTATGTAGGCAAGTGTTGTTTTGTCCAATACGTTTCCTGAAGTGGATGCACACATTGAAGGGTCAGATATCAATGCATCTCCAAATGAATGGTGGAGCATTAGCTGTCTACACCTTGCATAAAATGCGTCTCAAAATGGGTTTGTTATGCATCTAGAGGAAGATGGTAGGAGAAAGGTGATAGCCTGGTCATGATTGGAGAGAGGACTAAGAAAAAGTGAAATGTAGTTTCCATGATACTAAAAAAAATGTACCCATTTTTCTAAATAATTGAATGTAATGACTGTTATTAACAATTGCAACATCCTATCCAAATAAGATTTTCTTATCACAAGAAAAGCTGAAAAAAGAAGGTGGACTGACTTAGATTACAGTCCTCTGGCTAAATGTAAATCTCACATGGAGACCATTGTACTAATGAGGTTGAAGGAATAGACATGATCCAAGATGCTCGAGCTCTCGTCTTCACGAAACCGTCCCTATGCAGTTTCTGAACTGCGGTTTTGTGCAAATGAATGTAGTTGAACGATATACCCATACTCGCCCTCGTCTTCCTCAAAGTGAACAAAGGAATTTTTGTTGTGCATGTTACAGTGCCAAACTAGACTACTAAGTGTAGCAATATGTCCTTATGCATATTCTCTTACCATCTTGCCATTCAAAGTGAACCAAAGTCTTTCTCTAGGAGATTAACTTTTTGGGATCCCTTGAAATTGTGCAACGTGGACCAAACTCCTCACTGGCTCCCATTCGATCGTAAACCTTGTTCACTCTAATGTAACCTATCGACTATCCCTGGGCGGTAAACACGCACTGTGATGGCCTACTCCCTAGGCTCATTGAGTGCAGTTACCATAACTTCGTGTAGAAGAAAATATCTGCGGCTTACTCATACCAACAAGAGTAGAGTTGAGAAGGAGTATGTACGATGATTCTTCACATTGAAATGCATTTGTATAGGCTATGTGAGTACATTCTCGAAGTCTCAGTCTTGACAAGTGCAACAAGTAGACCAAAACCTGAAAAAAAATGATTATGAAAATGCAACAAAAAATTATACTTTCCATGAGCTAAGATCAACATCTTTCGACATGTCAATGCAAGAACAGTGCAAAAAAATGATTTTCATACAATCTAAAGTTCTCTATCTATGATGATGATGATACCACATAGCATTCTCCTATGGTAGATCATTCTGGGTGAAAATAGGATTTTTCAGAGATCGAGTAGTGGAGATCTACGCACATGGAGATAGTGATTATGTTCCTCTAAAAACAAGTTTCTACATCATCATCACGCTCACCATGCAGGTTTTCATGGTAGTGAGGCCCAAGTTTTGTAGAGTGGGGGATAATGACAGACCATTTGCTATCTTCGGTTGCCTCTTGTGAACGTATAAGATCATACATGACACAATAGGAGAGAAAAAGTCACTTTAGAATCCATTTTTTTGTTGGCATGCATTGTAGAATGTCTAACCTTGCCTTCACCATCTCATGGGCCCTCTCAGTCATACTTTGAGCTGTAAAATGATGATAGTTAAAACGATCCTACATGTCATGTGGGTTGCGTTCCAGTGGCCTGAACATTTCCAGGGGATAACGCAGAACACAAAAAGGTGTCATGAGGCCGTCCTCTTCTAGAAAGATAGAGCCCGTCAAGAGAACCTTGTCAAGCAGCACATCAAATATCCGATGCATGGCAATGAGGACTTCGTGGAAAACACGAGGAGAATCTTACCATCCAAAGATGACAAGGTTGAAACAGAGGGAAGGACAAGACACGATCATGATTTGATTTAGCCAACGGTATTGATGAGGATTGTATGTGCACACCATGACCGGGACTGAGATGACATTGAATGCACCGATGCAATGTTGAAATAAAGGGCAATGACCTCGTTGGCTTTTCCACTTGAGGGGTGCTTGATCACTAGTTTGAGCTTGCTGAAAAACTTATTTCGCCATTTGCACAATGACATATGACACCTTACAAAGTATGTGAACAACAGTGGCCTGGCCATTTTGAAACCTCTCCGTGAAGTTGCTAATGGGGAGGGCTAGTCAAACAAACTAGGTCCAAATTCTTATGTTCTCATCAGCGGTCACGAATGTGTCCCATAGAATCCCCCTTTATTTCAGCACCTGAACAATTCTCTGCCATGTTGGTGGTGTTAAAGCCAGCATGTCCAGGGCACCTCTTACTTTGTGAAGGTAGGTAGTGCTGTGTTGTGTTGTTCATGTAATGTTTGGGGCATCTGGTCATCTCAACACTCAGTTGATATGTGGCTAGAGTGCGCACATGGTGGGCGTCAAAGGGAGTGTGCCATGTAGAAAACAATCTTACAGGTTTCCATGGATTGCATCACACTACGAGTGCATTCCGATTAGGAAGCACTCAGCTTCAGATGTTTATGGGGATTTGTTGAGGTTTTTAATATGAGCAGGTCGGTTCCAACTTCATCCTCATCCAAGGACAGCGTTGAAAATTGACTTTGTAGAGTACAAATGCTGCCGGACTTTGATCATGTGGCGTAACTAGACCTTTGTGCTAACTGAAGTACAAACAAAAGTGAAGTTCTACTTTTTTTTTCTACCACACATTCTTTTGCGCTATAGCAAATGGGTGGCAAAGCACATCCAACAATCCTAACCTTTTGGAGTGACAATCATGATCCCAGAATCATGATTGCCAAAGGTTCGTGCATAGCATAAATTGTATACATGGACCGGCAGACCATTTATGCCGGTCTGGTCTTGTCTCCATCCATTGGAGCATGCTATTCTCATGGGTGACATTTGTGTCTATTCGTATCTTATTGTTGTAAGGTGCCAAATGAGTACTGTTGGATTGAATTAAGCCCACATAAGGAAACAAAACTGAATTCCCTCATGTTGATGTTGTTTCTCAGGAGTATTGCACCACGATTCAAAAGGCTCAAATTGTAAGAAGGCCACTAAGCCAATGCGAGAACAATAACTTTGTGCATTAAACATGACAGAGACGGCCACTACAAATTCGCCACAAATGGCTTGCTCTTGAGCACCCTATCATTTGTTCAATGAGTCACGCTAGAAAACGTATTCACCCACATGTGACATCATTTGCTCGAGGTCGAGATCGATAGTGACTTTTATGTCATTCCGTTTTAGGTTCTGATTTCATTGTTTGGTGGTGTGTGGACAAGTCACGTTTCATATGCACATGAAATGTTGATGTAGGTGGCTCTGCACAATTTCAGATAGGGATAGAGGACTATGCCTCTCTTGCATTTTATGTTGTACACCTATCGTTGTGCGTTGTTCTGAGCACAACATTGTTGTACAACATCTTGTTGAAATGGTATGCACCTTGTCCACTACGTACCTGGCTAGCTGCACATACAAACAAGACATGCACTGCTCTATGGAGTACGTCCCCTTGGTCTGTTCTGAGATGGGCCATGAATGCACTACCCATAATGGGTATGTCCCCTGTGGATCATCCTAAGAATCATAACTGTTGTTTCCTAGTTGAATAGGCATCGGAGTCTCAAGCGGAAGGTTGCGAATTCAAACCCCGTTTTGGCTGCAATTTTCTTTGTGGCCCGAACTGGGACAGGAAGATTGAACGAAGCTTAGTAGAGCCTGCCTTGAGGATGACACTTGCCGGTCAAAGGATGCGCTAAGTAGGACTGTAGGTTGAAGTTGGCTCCAGTGGAGCCACTATAAGCGGAAGCTGTAGCAAAGCTCTACAAGTATAAAAGTCTGTACCTTGCATGCATCCATTTACAGTTCTTGCCTTTGAGACTCCTCACAAAGTGTTCAACCAAAGGTAGACACTAAAGACCTACATGCGGACTTCGTGAGGTTGCAAACCAAATGAACCTTAAGTGTGGATCCGCCGTTTGAGGGTGATATGTCATCTTGGTTGCAGTACCAAGAGCGGTTGGCGGCCTCCCATGTGGGGACCCGTTTTCGAGACCGTTGCTATCCGGCACATTGACAAAGGGTTATGGGCCCACACTTTTGGTTCCACGACAAAGGCACGCTTCCAACTCCGACAAGTGCGTGGTCTTGCGAGGCGCACAGGTACAACAGGGACACGAACATCGGATGGCTCCATCTGCTCCATCGGCTCCATCGGCATCTTCAGGTAGGGTGCGCGCACATGGCGGACTAGGGGACAAGGAACAGCTCTATCCATGTTGGACAAGACCCTCGAGCCCCAACGGGATTAAGCTCTACCCCTTTCTCAGAAGGTGGTACGACCCCGAGTTCGTTCTCTCACGACGACACCATTGCCTTAGGCGATCATCGGTGGGAGGGGTATGCAACGGAACCAACTGCACCTTTGACAACGGTCGCAGTCAGCGCCCTCATCAGCTTCATTGGCCTCAACAAAGCAGAGTATCAGCAAAGCAGAGAAGACGAGCAACCACCAAACATGGTGGATCCGACTCAAGCCCGCCTTGAGGCGGGTATGTCCAAATTCACGGGGACAGGTTTTTCCTTATGGAAATGGCAGTTTGAGATTGTCCTGAACGTGCGTGGCTACCTTGACATCCTAAAATGGACCGAGACAGTACCCGCTGATGCAACGGTGACGACGCATATAACTGACCTTGCATCATGGACGATGAAGAACAACATGACTCTTGCCATACTTGTGACGTCCATCAACGAGACTCAACACTCCCACATCACATGATGCACGTTGGCCGCCACGGCCTACGCAAAACTCTCACGCGTGCATCAATCAAATGCCCTAGCAAACTGACTCTTCATCTTCCCATGGTTGATGTCGATGAAGGTGAGTAAAGAAGAATCAATACCCGCATCTTCGCAGTTGTTCGACGACGTGCTGCATGAGGTCCAGTAAATGGAATGGAATCTTGCCTCCAACATGCGTGCCATGATCCTTTTGATGGCGTTGCCAGAAAGCTGGGGGTCTTTGATTATTGTATTTGGCAGTTGGAAGGAGGCGGATCTGATGTATGAGGCTGTCACCAAACACATCCACAACGAGTCCATGCAAAGCAGTGGCAGTGAGGAAAACATCTCAGCCTATGCCTCTCGCTTTGATGGACAAGGTGCAAGCTCTCGCTCCAGTCAAGGCAACAGCGGAAGCGGTGGCGGTGGAGGGAAAGGCAATGGTGGCGGGAAGAAATCCAAGAAGCCCGGAAACTGTCACAACTGTGGCAAGACTGGGCACTGGGCTAGGGACTGTCGTAGTTTCAAGAAAGAAGGCGGGAACAAAGGTGGGAAGGAGAAGAAAGAGCTCACCAACATGATGGCTAGAGGGTTGCTCATGAAGGGGGCAGCGCTCCTTAGGCCTGGGGCATTCGCCCTTGACTCGGGCACCAACCACCACTCATCAAAAGAGAAAGGTGGACTTGTCTCCATGGCCGAATCTAACATGCGCATCAAGTGTGCAAACGGCGGCGTCGTCCAAGCCATGGGCGAAGGGGACAAGGTGATCACGTTTAACATGAACGGTGCGGAGAAGGCGGTCAACCTTCAAAAGGTGGTATACATGCCCTCCTTTGCAACCAACTTTTTGTCCGTCTCACAAATCACCGACAACAACATGATAGTGGTGTTCACCAACAAGGAAGCAGTGGCCGTAAAAAACAAGGACATCCAGGTTTTGCACACCCAAGACGACCTCATGCTTCAAGTTCCAAGAGTCGACGGCCTCTACATACTTCAAACCAAAGTCACCAAGGCGTCGGATGAGGGACTCGCATGTGCCACCAAGACAGTTGCACTGGAGCCAAAGGATGCACCACCGGCGACCGTTGCAGCCGCCACATCAACCAAGGACACTGATGCTGACTTGTGGCACCGGCGATTTGGCCACGTGGCCAACAGCACGTTGTAGAAGATGCAGGAGTAAGATGTCGTCCGCGTAATGGAAGCGTGCACCATGAAGCATGGCGAAGGGTGTGCACATTGTGTGAACCATGCCTCTAAGCGAAGGCAAAGAAGAAGCCCTTTGGGAGAGGAGGTCAACGAGGAGCATGTCTTGGAACAGATACAAAGTGAGATGTGTGGACCCTTCCGCACACCGTCTAATGGAGGAAGCAAGTACTTCCTGACCTTCAATGACGACCACAGCCACAAGTTGTGGATTTACTTCCTCAAAACAAAGGGAGAGGTCAAGGAGAAGCTCCTCAAGTTTGTCGCCATGGGAGAGCGGCAAACGTCTAAGAAACTGAAGACGCTCCAAAGTGAGAACGGGGATGAGTAGGAGGCATGCAAGCCTTGGCTCAAGCATCATAGCATCCACCACAAGCAAACCATCCCGTACAATCCCCAAAAGCTACGGCGTTGCCGAGAAGATGAAGCAGACCCTTCTCGGCATGGTGCAAAGCATGCTCTTCGACGCCAAGCTCCCACCTTGCTTTGGGGCGGAAGCAACAACAACGGCCTGCTACCTCTTGAACCTCACACCAGAAACCACCTTGCGGAAGCGTGGAAAGGAGCAGGAAATGCAGCTGAAGACCCCATAGGAAGCATGGTCGGGAAAGAGACCCAACGCATCTCATATGAAGGTGTTCGGGTGAAGTGCATGGGTGAAGCTCAAGTCGGGAGAAGGTGGAGGCAAGCTTGACGCACGTTCCAAGATGTGCGTCATGGTTGGGTACGACACGTCACACAAAGCCTATCGGCTTTGGGACCAGGCAGCAGGCAAGCTCGTGAGGAGCCGCGATGTCGTGTTTGACGAGCGCACCCTTGGAAAGGGAGAGCTGCTGGACCCGATCCTCGCTCCGAAAGCAGGAGAGTAGATAGTGTTGCTTGAGTCCGTAGACCAAGCATCCGACAACTGGCTCGCTTTGCTAGCAAATGGTGGGAATGGGAGAGTAGCTGCGGAGGATGATGCAGCATCTGACATGGACGCGGATACCGAGGCGTCCGGGGCTTCCGAGTCTGACTTGGGGTCTAACAACTCTTCTGACGACGACTACAATGACGACAACGACGACTACAATGACGACAACGACGACAAACCACCACCTATAGAGGCACCAGCACCAAAGCAAGAAGCCGCACCAGCACCCAGGCGCAGTTTGCGACCAAAGAGAGCACCATAGCGGTATGAGGAAGATTGTACTGGCCTCAGCTGGTCGTGCATGGCTTAGGGAGAGCCATCCACAGTGGCGGAGGTAATAGACGGCCCGGATGCGGCCAAGTGGAAGATGGCAGTGGACAACGAGCTTGCGTCCATAGCCGAGAATGGCACGCAGGTGCTGGTGGATAGACCCAAAAAGGCCCATGTGGTGGGATCCAAGTGGGTCCTCCGAGTGAAGAAGAAGCAAGACGGTAGCATTGACAAGTTCAAGGCAATGGTAGTGGATAAGGGGTTCTCTCAATGTCCGGGCTCCGAGTATGATGAGACGTTTGCGCCCGTCGTGACCTTTGCCTCTATCCGCTCTCTCCTTGGCATTACAGCCGCAAAGAACTTGGAGATACACCAGATGGACAAGGAAAGCTTGACAAGGAATTACTGATGGAGGTGCCCAAAGGAGTGAAAGCTCCCAAGGGCAAGGTTGTGCAAATTGGTGAAAGCTCTCTACGGGCTGAAATAGGCACCAAGGATGTGGTACAAAGAGATGGACGGTTTCATGACCGGTCTCTCCTTCGCACATTGCCAAAATGACCCGAGCATGTACGTGCGCGATGATGAGAGAGGGCTTATGCTGGTTGCACTGTACGTGGATGATATGATCATCTGCTCGTCTTCGGTCAAGCTACTGGATGACCTGAAGTCTGACCTGAGCAAAAGGTTCAAGATGAAGGGCATGGGACCTCTCAAGTACTACCTTGGGATCGCCATCCACCGCAACCGAGTAGCAGGCACCATTGAACTTAATGACACCAAATACATCAGTGACGTACTTAAGCGTTACCACATGGAAGACTACAAACCTGTCAGCACCCCAATGACGACTGATGCAAAGCTGAAGGCCTCCATGTCGCCAAGCAACAAACCAGAACAAAGGGAGATGCAAGACATCCCCTACCAGTCCGCCATGGATAGCATCATGTACGCCATGGTAGGGACTAGTCCGGACATCTGCTATGCTGTGGGACAAGTGAGCACATTCGTGGCCAACTTAGGGCCACAAAATTGGCAGGCAGTAAAGCGCATCTTGCGCTACTTGCAAAAGACACATCACATGGGCCTCATCCTTGGAGGCCAAGAAGGTATGGACCCCCTTTGCCTGAAGTGCTACATCGACGTTGACTGGGGAGGAAATCTTGACGACCAAAAATCCACCTATCGATACGTGTGCATCTTGAATGGCGCTGCCATCTCATGGTCCAGCAAGAAGCATAATTGTGTTTCCGTGTCCATGGCTGAGCCAAAGTATGTTGCTCAGTTTGAGTTGTGCAAGGAGTCTCAGTGGCTATGCAACCTACTTGGCAAAATCATAGTGTCGCAGAAGGACGCCACGGTCATACATGTGGACAACATGAGCGCCATCTTGATGGCTGAAGACGAGATCATCTCCCGGCGAACGAAGCACATTGACATAAGTTACCACTACCCATTTGACCTGGTCATGACAAACGAGGTGGAGTTGCAGCACTGCGGATTGAACAGCATGCTTGGCGACTGCATGACCAAGCTGCAGGAGAGCAAATTCCACTATGCAGGCATTCATGGATTTGGCATGAGGAGTGCGGCAGAGGAAGGGTGAGCCCCAAGGCATGTATGGAGCCCAATAAATGACAGATGGACAGAGGTGCAAGGGAGAGATTTGTTGAAATGGTATGCACCTTGTCCACTGCAAAGCTGGCTAGCTGCACATATAGACAAGGCATGCATTGCACTATGGAGTACGTCCCCTTGATCTGTTCTGAGATGAGCAAGGAATGCATTGCCCATAATGGGTATGTCCCCTGTGGATCATCATATCAATCATACCTTTTGTGGCCTAGTTGAATAGGCGCCAAAGTCTCAAGCGAGAGGTGGCAGGTTCTAACCCAACGACTGTCACAATTTCCTTTGTGGCCCAAACTGAGACAGCAAGCTTCTAGGAAGCTTACTAGTGCCTGCCTTGGCGGTCAAAGGACGCGCCAAGTAGGACTGTAGGTTGATATTGGCTTAATTGGAGTCACTACAAGGAGAATATTTACCAAAGCTCTGATGTATGAAAGCCTGTACCTTGCATGCATCCATTTATAGTTTTTGCCTTTGAGACTCCTCACAGAGTGTCCAACCAAAGGTAGACACTAAAGACCAACATGCGGACTTCGTGAGGTTGCAAACCAAACAAACCTAAAGTGTAGATCCCTCGTTTGACAGTTATATGTTATCTTGGTTGCAATACCAAGAGCAGTTGGTGGACTCCCATGTCGGGACCCGTTTTCTAGACTGTTGCTACCGGCGCATTGACACTTCTTCCTTAAATGCGTGAACAAAGCTTGTTTGGCACCTCAATGTAATACCAAAATGTGATACAACATTGTCGGGATCCCTCAAGGTGCGAGGATGGCATGCTACACTCATAGGTTGCCTCCCAATGTGGGTGTGATGCATATGGTACCTTGAGTTGCAAAACAATATGCCGCAATGTGAACCGATTCCCGTCTAGCCGAAGTTTTGATGTCACAAAACGGTTGTTTTTTTTCCAACTGCCGCGTCTCATTATTGGCGGTTTGCGAACTCGCGAGCTCATGTGGTAGCTTGCAAGCTCAGTCATCTTGCACAATCAACCGTGCGACGCCACCCATTGTTGAAACGCATGAATAGTCTTTCATGTTTTAACAATGCCTTGCGCATGTCTCCCTTTTCTTGATGAAATGGCTACAACGTGCATGGCGACTCGACATTTCATCGAATTTCATCGATGAAAGATACAAATGTCGTATTGCAAGTCTTTGTTTTATCTTAAGGCTCTCACAACAAACATTGGTCGACACCTGATTTCTAAATTCGAACAAGCAAATGTATATGTATATGTATATGTATATGTATTTGTATATGTATATGTATATGTATATGTATATGTATATGTATATGTATATGTATATGTATATGTATATGTATATGTATATGTATATGTATATG